>PVHP010034332.1:0-19132 GCA_004024765.1 Zapus hudsonius
GGGCCTTAGGCACTGGAGGCAAGTGCCTTAACCGCTGAGCCATCTCTCCAGCCCCAAAATTATATTTTGAGGGGTTGCATTCAGTGACTACCATTCAAGCCCAGGTAAACCACAAGCATGCCGACAGGAGACTGTGTGTTGTCAGTGATATGCTCACTGGAGATCTGACTTCTTTAAGGTCTGTTTTTATTTCTTTCTCATCTGTGGCTTATGGATCATTTATTTTATCCCCAATGGTTCAGTCTGATGGTTGTTTTAGATTACTTTGATAGGATTTTAAATGTCACAGCTCTGTGTAGGAGGAGGCAATTCAAGGTTAATGAGAACCCCAAACCACACTGAGAATAAACCCAGCCTTCTGGATTGACAGCCATGGGTGACAGTCTGAAGAGTCCTGGGCACAGATAATGTATGCAGTTTGACCTTTACCTGTGGGAGAAAATGAGCTGACTCATCCTGAGTCCAACAGCGCTCCACTGAGATTAAAGTTTCAGGCGGGATCATCTGGAGATCAAGCTGTGATGGTCAGCACCAAAGAAGGGGTCTTGTATGGGGGGGTTATCCTGTGGGATATATATCACAGACCCAGGAGATGCCCCTCCCCATATATATCTACCCCACTATACAAAAATATACATAGATATGTATCTGCCCCGACTTTCTTTTATGCTTGCAGCTACACATTTATAGAGAAGGAGTTGTCATGTATGTATATAATACACCATCTTTTCAAACATGGTTCCTGTATGGGGCAACTATTCTTCCACATTCCTTACTGTCTGTGGGTTGGAGAAGGAAGTTTTCATTCTCCTCCCCAGAAGCATAGAGCATGGGAACATTCACCCTTCCCTCCATTCACTCAGCATCCTGGCTTCCTGACCCCCAGGTATGACCACAATGGAGAGGGAATTGGGCATTATGGGTATGTGATTTGTGTGGCCATGAAGGGCCTTTGAAATTACCTGCAGCTTTTTTTTTTAAATTTACATGTATGTGTATGTTAGTGGCTTTTGCCACTGCAAATGAATGCTAGATGCACATGTTACCTCTCGCTCTGGTTTTACCTGGTTCTGGGAAATTGAACCCTGGCTGGCAGGCTTTGTAAGCAAGTATCTTTAACCCCTAAGCCATCTTCCCAGCCCCATAGTAGCAAATTTTCAGCAAGAGGCTTTGTATTTTCTCTTTGCAGCGGTCTTAATTAGCAAGTCCTGAGAGGGAGACACAGTCACACCTGCTTTCCATTAAGGGGAAGGTTTGGATCTTGCACGGAATGGCAGGTGGGGTTTGTATCAGCTTAAGGGGCGCTATTTTAAGCAGCTTATTTTCTGTTTCCTAGTCTATAAAATGCAGGTAACACTATTAAATGACTTAATACATCTAAGTACTTATGCCCACACAATGTTTATACTTATTCATAATAAAGATATTAAAAAAAGAGTATCTGGGTTTCTGCTTTGGACTATTTTGAGCATCCTGGGTGTCTGTCTCCATTACCCTTGCATAGGCTGTCTGACTTGCCGTGGAAGCAGCATTCTTGCTCATCTGTCCACTTCCTCTATGCTTTCATTTGGGCCCTAGATGATGTATTGGGGTGGTTCATCGCCTGCCTGGGTGTCAGCCATCATCTCAGGTCTTGGTGGAATCGGGTTGTCCATGGTTCTAGCTGCCTTCAGGGAGTTCTGGCTTGATGTTAGTCTGCAATCTTGACCAGAAGTCCAAAAAAAATTTTTTTAAAATTTATTTGTGAGGAGAAAGAGCAAGAGTGAGAGTGAGCGAGTGAGCGAGCGAGTGAGAGAGAGGGAGAGAGAGAAGGATGACCACACTTGGGCCTCTTACTGTTGCAAATGAACTCCAGATGCATGTGCTACTTTGTGCATATGGCTTTCTGTGGTTTGCTGGGATTTGCAGGCATGTGACTTTAACTGCTGAGCCACCTCTGCAGCCCCTAAGCTCGTGCTGACTCACTCCCCAGCTGAGGGCACTGCTCGACTGAGTGGATCCCTCTGTTGTAATTTAGGACAAGGTGACTCTGCAGATGTGTTTGTATCCCTGCCTCTCATTCCTTATGGCTTAAGTGACCTTCATGGTGTTAGGCACATGCGAAGCTTTACATCCCCAAAGAAGAGAGGCCTCCATGCCTACCCCCATCACACACACAGTGAGAAATAGTTAGAACGGGAGTGGGGACTTCGAGGTGCAGTTGTGTACCAAGGAAGGCTCTGATGGTGGCTGTTAGGAGGCTTCTCTTCCATTTTTGACTTTATTATGTCTTGAATGCATTTTTTTGTTTGTACGTTTATTTCTGCATCTCTTTACTGAAGATTTAGCTGCACATCACGGTGTGCCATGTAGAGACCCCAACGACCACATCTGCCCCCCAGCCAGCCAAGGAAGACCCCACGTGGACTCTTCTAAATCCATTCCCATAAAGTTCTTTCTCCTTGATGCAGGAAGGAAGGACGCTTCCCTTTGTTCTAACAGTGCTTCCAGGGGTCCAGTTTGTTCACCAAACAAACCCTAATCATTGTCCCAATACACCTATGTCCATTTTATGCTCAATCAATTCACTCTAATCCAACCCAATTAAATTTAATTCAATTTAATTAAGTTCAAATAAATTCAGAGCCTTTGCCAGGTGCTGGGGTAGGAGGACAGCTCAGAGGCTTCCCGGGGCTGAAGTTCCCCTTGTGACCACTGGGTGACACTGTGTCACCGAGAATGCTCATAGTGGGGCTGGCTGCAGGGCTCCTCTCCCAGGCTCCTTATTGGAATTGTTTAAAGCGCTCTTCAAATTGAACAGACAGCTGGTATTATAACCGTGCGTGCGCAGTGTATGTGCTTAATTATACTGTGGAATTAATTCCTAAAGGGTGAGAATGTGGTTACATGTGTATGCTTCCAAAGTCTGCAAGTTCACAGCTTTTGCCTGGGGCTCAGCAGAGAGCAGGGAAGCCTCAAGCCCAGTGGCAGGTGGCTGTCACCAGGCCTGCGCCCATCCTGGCTCCCTGGAGTCACGGTTCCTTCCCTTTCCTACCCACCTCTGCCCTGGTCCCCATGCCCAGCCCCTCATTTCCTCTGCAAAGCTAGGTTTCTTGGTGAACACTACTCCTTGGGGGGGGGGCAGTGCCTGGCCTCTGACCTCCAGCCTACTTCTCAGCTTCTCTGACTCTCTCCCTGTCCACCCAGAGAGTTCTTTCTGGAAACTCTTATCTGCTATGCAAGGTATCAGTGACCCTAGAACGGCATTGACTAGACAGGACTTTAATGTCTAGAGGTGTCACTAATGGGGAAATGAATTTTAGGTGCAAGAACAGAAGCCACTCAAGGTTATTTCCATAGCAACCTTAGCAGGTGGTCTGTTGATGTTGAATGCTTTCAGGGATGGGGAGCTCACTGCTTACAAAGGGACCCTTTCCTTCCCAGGGAAGGAGGGCATTGGAATAATTTACAGATCTCTCTCTCTCTCTCTCTCTCTCTCTCTCTCTCTCTCTCTCTTTTCTCTCTCGGAAATCTGGCTTCCTGTGCTCCTTATTCTTTTTTTTTTTTTTTTTGAGGTAGGGTCTCACTCTAGCCCAGGCTGACCTGGAATTCACTATGTAGTCTCAAGGTGGCCTTGAACTCATGGTGATCCTCCTGCCTCTGCCTCCTGAGTGCTTGGATTAAAGGCGTGTGCCACCACGCCCGGCTTCCTTATTCTTATATAACTTTGGACTTTGGAAATTATCCATGAATTTGAATTCTCTAGTTCTGGGGCCTTGGAAAATCGCTCCAGTACCAGTTTGTAAGATGGAAATTGTAATGCCTGTAGAAATAATGTCTCATTCTGTATTATGAGAATAGTGAAATTATGAGTTTGGGTAGTTGGGGATGCTTCCCGCTGCAAGTACAAGTTTGACTTCGGCAGTTACCTTCTCAGTGCTGGGTCAGAACACCTGACCAGAAGCAGCTTAGTGGAGGAAAGAGGTTATTTCGGCTTACAGTTCCAGAGGGTAGAGCTCATCATGGTGGGGAAAGCATGGCAGGAGCAGGAAGCCCATGCCACATTAGCAGGGAGGAAGGAGAAGAGAGAGGGAGGAGAGAGAGGGAGAGAAAGGGAGAGAAGGAGAGGAGAAGGGAGGGGAAAGGAGGGAAGGGAGATGCTTCTCTCCACCCACCCACCCAGGGGACCAAGTGTTCAAGCACATGAGCCTGTGGATGGCATCACACTCAGATGGCCACAATGATGGATACCGCCTTAAACATTTGGAATTGACTTGTTTAACAAAAACTCTGGTGTGGTTAGTGGCTGCTGGCACTTGTTCAGATGCTCAATGATACGATCAAAGCGCCAGGCTTCTTATAGATTCAGCCCTTCATCTTTAGTGTATTGATTTTCATTCTCTGGCTCGTGGCTGAGTGGACACAAAGTGGCAGTCACAGCTCATGCATTAAAGGAAAGAAGAGAGGGGACGTGTTGGAAGAGCCAGCTCTGACTCCTCCTTGCTCCTTTCTGTGCAGTGGCAGCCAGGGATTGAACCCAGGCCCTCACATGCCAGGCCAGCGCTCTGTCACAGAGCTACGTCCCCAGCTGAAGTCAGTCTCTTATCAGGAAAGCTCTCCTTAGCCCCGAACAGATTTTAAAAGTTCCTGGCCAAAAATAATGACTGGCATAATGGAACAGGTTTGTTATAGTTTGTTGTTTCTGGCCGGGAATATTGCTACTTTTAAAACAACAACAAAAACCCAAACAAAGAAACAAACCTTCAGTTTTACTAGAAGAAATGAGGGCTGAACTCTGGGTAGGTAACCGGGTGGTTTCTGCAAATTCTTTGCTCTTCCTCCTTTTAGGAGTTTCGAGCTCCTGTCATTGCACTTTAGTCCCATTTATGAGTAAAGAAGGATGGTGCTGTGTGGCTGGCGGCTGGTCATCACAGGTCCCCCATCTCCTACCTTGTTCCTTGGAGTCCTCAGATGTCCTGCAACAAGTTAGACTCACTGAAGCCCATGCTAGAAGGCTGCACACGAGGGCTACCGGTGCCTGTTGGGGTTTTCCAGTCCTCCCAGGTTCCCGGATCGGGAGCAGGTGCTTCTGTGCTGTGACTCATGACAAACCATCCTTGGTGTGTTCTGTTTGACTTCCTGATCTAGAGAACCTGTGGGCGTAATCCAGGGGTTATCGTTTCATTTACTAAGTTTGGGGAACACTTTAAACATTTTTTATTTGCATATATTAATTATGCCTAATAGTGGGTTTCATTTTGACATTTTCATATAGACATAAAGTCTTTTGATCATATTCACTCTTGTTACCTCCTCTTGTCCTCCTGCTGGTCGCTTTCTTCTTCCAAATTAGTCTGCCTTCTACCTTCATGTCTATTTCTTGTTGAGCTCATCAACATTTCAACCTGTATGATGGATGAGGGCAAAAAGGAAGTCATCAACAGCTTGCTGATTGGCTAAGAGATCCGCTCAGTGACAGGAACACTTAAGTGGAACTGGGATCCATGGCAAAATCCTATGGGAACAAGAACCCAGGCTCCAAGGGGAAATTCCCACTACCAGAGATCTACAGAGAGGCTATACCCATTAGAATCTGGCCAAATTAGCAATGTGTGTCTCATTTAACCTATACTGATCTCACTCTCCCGTGGAGATTCTGTTTGTATTATTCAGAAGGCAGTGAGAGAGCTGTGGACAACCCAATTCCACTAACAAGATATGGGATGATGGCTGACATCTAGGCAAGAGATGAACCACCCCTGGCCTATCATGTAGGCCCCAAATGAAACCTATGAGAAAGAGGTGTGATAAACAAGAGACCTATCACCACAGCAAGTCAGATAACCTATGAAAGGTCAATGGAGACAGACATCAATGATACCAAATACAACCCAAAGCAGAAGTCTAGAGACACTTCTGATCTCAACAAAAAAGCAGACTTAAAACTCACCCACCATGACTCAGGGAACTGAGCAGAAGAGGAGGGAGAAAGATTATAAGAGTCCATCTCTTGGGGGGAATACCCAGAGACACTGTCCCCCTCAGCAACAACACACAAGGGGGAATAAAAAACAACAATAACAACAAAAAAACTGGCTCCCTCTGGTGCAGTTCATAACCCCCTACCCTATGGACAGATCCAGTATGTGCACTGTGGAGGGACCCCAGTGGGTACGGGACAGAGGGGAGGGAAATGGGATAAGGAAAATACAAAACTAGAAAAGGGAGTGGTTGGAAAGAAGAAGGAGTTCTCCTCCAGGCCAGTCTGGGCTAGAGTGAGACCTTCCCTTGAATGAAACCCCCCAAAACAAGATCAAAGAAAAAAGAAAGGGTTCTGTGAAAGGGGATGGAGGGGGAGGACTAGAGAAGGTCATGGGAGGAGATTATGATCAGATTACATTATGCTCATGTATGAAATTTACCAATACAAATGTAACTCCAAAGATTCTTAAGATTTCCTGGATTCTTCTACCTTCACTTTTGTTTTTCAAGTGCTAGTGTGTCTCTTACCGTGGCTCCTTGTTGGACTGTCTCCATTCATGAAGCAGACATTGGAAGGTCACTTAGAGCACCAGTGTGGGCGCTGGACTTGCTGATGGGATGCCTTATCTCCTGTAGGCTGGTGGGGGGATAGGCTAATCTGATGAGATATCTACATGCCATCCTAAGTAGGTCTTTATTCAAGGACCGACCACGTCCAGTTTGTTTAAGATCACTGTGGCACCAAGTTTCTGAAATGTTAACTGATTCGTTTCCTTGGAGACACTGAGCTTCCTCAGACCTCAGTTTCCTTGTCTATAATGAGATGAAAGTGGGCTAGGTGACCTCAGAGGACTCTTTCTGCTCTATGGTTTTATAATATGATTCAGGACTGAGATTACTTAAGGGCACGTGAGAAGGAATCGGCTATGCTAAAATATCAAAATCCTTTGAAGCTGTCAAGAGATAGGTTCCTAAAAATCTAATAAAACCTTTGACTCATTGGAGATATGACTCAGTGGGAGATAATTAGAAATAAACTTGGGAGGGAGGACTCAGGGAGGGCTAATAGCTGGTGGTAATGCCTTAATTAATTTTGCCTGTGCCCTTGGGTTGCTGAGGGCACTCGGTTTTGTATTCCACCTCATGGGCTGTATTGCACATGTAAGCTGGATGTTTCTGATTGAATGGGGCATTATAGATCCAGAGAGAAGGACGGAGCATTAGATTTTAATTTATAATAACCCATCCAAGACCCAAGGTCTTAGACTGACAGATCCCCACACAAAGGGCAACATCTTGGAGGATCTCTGGAATTAGATTTTTGTTTACACCTAAAACGAAGCAATAGTCCCCTGAGACTAAATGAAGTTAAGGGGCAGAAAAAGCAGTGTCACAAAAGTGGTAGAAAAAAAACATTACTCTGAGATTTCACAGTTTTGAATACAAGTTTATTAGATTCTGATGTGTATGTATTTAAATAAAATCTAAGTCTCAGTTTAGACTCTATTTGCTTGCCTCTATTGTACGTCCCTACAAAACAGATGCCAGCGTCCCGGCTTTTTAATGTCTCGTTCATCCAATGTGCACATTTGGTGTTTGTTACACATTTGAGTAAATGAATATATTGAGATGCAAACATGCCTTGGGAAACTGCTTTTTCTACTACCTCTAACTCCTGTTGAAAATCTATAGGTCAACATGCAAGTTCTCAGCAGGCTGATTGGAACTGGGGCTTGTTTAAAAGATAAAGGTACATTCAGCTACATTTGATGGAATTCCAATGTCACAAAATACCTTGAGGAATAACTTCGAAGCCAAAGCTCCCTCGGCCGCGTGACTGGTCCTGCAGCCACTTCAATATAATAGCGCCAGAGTAGAAATATAGCTCACCTGTCATAATAGTATTTACACAGAGTGGAGGAGAGTGATGACGGGGGAGACATTTAGGAGAGATTTCTTGAATTTATGACATTGATTTTTGTTCTTTGTATGAGGAAGAAATTAACATCTCTCCTTCTGGAAATATGTTCTCTGTAATGAGCCTGGTTAACTTCATGAAATACAACGTGTCAAGTTAGCATTTGCCAGGATGGGGCCCGCAATCCATTCAGAGAGGATCGGCCATCTCTCCCAGAGGAGGGACTCTGCTAAATTGCAGATGGGGAGGGAGAAGGCTCAGGCTGCCTTTGGTTTTTGGCTAAGTGCTGAAAGACAAGCCTTCCAGGGGAATTCTTTAAGGAAGGGTTGGAAGAGAGGGAAGATTGTCACAGTAACACAGACCGGGGGCTGCTTTCAATGTCTGTCTTCTTTTAAGTCATTTGTTCATTTATCCAAGGTCTAGGCTTAGCCCTCATCATGAAGGATGTAAAGAATTTCCTTTCTTTGGGTGGGTGGTGGGGCTGGAGAGATGGCTCAGCGGTTGAGGTGCTTGCCTGCTGAGCCTAGGGACCTTAGTTCGATTCTCCAGGACCCACATAAATGCAAAAAGTGGTGCATGTATCTGGAGTTTGTTTGCAGTGGCTGGAGGCCCTGGCATGCTCATTCTCTTTCTTACCCCTTCTCTCTTTGCCTGTAAATAAATAAATAAAATATAAAAAAGAATTGCCTTTGGGCAGCTTAAGAGCAGACACCCAGAACCAGCCTCAGAGCAGTTGAACATGGAGCCTAACTCCTGGGGGAAACTCAGAAGGTTCCCGAGGGCTGCGAAACTTACTTTCCACAACACTCAATGTCTCTGTATTTATCACCTTTCGTTCCCTGGTGCTCAGCACTGCATCTGGCCTGTGCTCTGAAACCAGGCCTTCTAAAAATAAACCTTTCATAATTTTCTCCTTTCTTAGGGATCTGCCATGACTTCCTGTGTTGCCTACTGAACTCAAGATCAAAAGCCAAGGCTTTCTCATGATTTAGGCTCTCTCATGATTCAGTTTCTCTCTTCCTTTCTGACCACAAGGGCATAGCACCCTGAACCCCTCAGTCAGGTAGAAGGAAGCCTGTGATAAAATCTTTGGCTTATTAAAATGTTGGTAGATAGCTGCTTTCCTAGGAGTAACCCCAGTTCCTCAAGCCTACATTTGCTTTTGTTTGGAACTTGCACACTCCTCTACAACCCAGGAAGTGAAGGGTTAACATCTGGAGCCCCCACCCTGAGCGTCACTGACATTGGGTGGTCTTCATCGAAGCTACACCGATTGGGAGTATTCCATGCACCTTGCCCCATGTGGGCAACTCTGCCCTCTTTCCTCCCAAACTTGCTCTTTTTGCTTAGATGCACCCAGTTTTTCAAGATCCAACATAGCAGGCTTTATTCATGCATTTAATAACTATTTACTGATGGTCTATGAAATGGACACAGTGGTGTGACCACAGGCACACTAGAGTCCTGACAGCCAAAGTGGGGAGAGAGACTTTTGCCAGTCACCTAAATCAGCATCGTGGTGCAGTGTGGGCCTTTCAGGTAGCACACAGGGGAGGGAAAGCAGGAAGTCTGGGGGTGAGCAGTGGGGTATATGGGAACCTGCAGCTGAGTATCCAATTAGGTCTTTGCATCTGGGCCCTGGACCTGATCTCTGCTTGTAGCTAGGGAGGTTAGGGGTCCATGCATTTCCAGCCTTTTGGCTAAGGTCTGAAGTAGGCAGAGATATTCTCCAGGTGTATGGGAGGAGGGGGTGGCACACAGCAGCATGCATGTACAGGCCCTGGGCTGAAGGAAGCATGGTACATTTGAGTAGTCACAGAGTGGCCTGCAAGACCCTTTTCTTCCAGGACTCTCCAAGAACTCCTCAGGACTATAGGCTTTTATACTGGAGTGGGCCTGTGTGGTCATCTGCGCTGTAAAGACACTGCTGACTTGCACATCACCTAGCACCTGCGGGACTCCGTGAGGCTCTGAGAACGCAATGCCTGCTCTGAGGGCACGCAGTGCCTTCCTAGCCTCTTGAAATAAACACCCACTTTCCAGTGGCATTTATGCTCCTGGACCCCAGCAGAGGTTGTACATTACATTCTGAAGGGACCACCTGTTTGCTAGAGTATCTGAAGTCCTTGGGATAGAGCCTGACACAGAATAGGTACTCAACATATTTGTTGAATCACTATTGTGTTGAATCAAAATACAGCGGTTGAGATATGATTGTGACCTTAAGGATCTCTGCCTGGTAAATGTTTTACATCTTACCTTTATTTCTTAATTGTTTCAAGTACAGGGATGTTTCCCAGAAGATCATAAGTTCTCAGAGGGCAGAACTGGTTAGTTTGGAATTATTTTAATTCAGCAGCATTAATCTAAGAATTCATAAAAAATAAAAGGATATGGTTTGAGTCAGAATTTAGTTGATGTAAGTTTGCAAATTTGAATGCACCATGTGGTTTGATTCAGGGGTCCCCCATAGACTTATGTGTTCTGAATGCTTGATCCTCAGCTGATGGCAGTTTGGGAGTTGGAACCTTGTTTCAGGTGTATTGTTGGGAGCCAGCATAGGGTGTTATAGCCAGCTTCCCCTTGCCAGTGTTTGGCACACGCTGCTCCTAATGTTGACCAGAAGGTGATGTCTAGCCTCTGCTCATGCCACATTTCCCCTGTCATCATAGAGCTTCCCCTCAAGTCTCTAAGCCAAAATAAACCCTCTCCTTCCATAAGCTGCTTTTGATTGGGTACTTTGTGCAGCAATGAGAAGGTAACTTCAACACCATGATCTGCAAAATCCAGGGGAAATGATTTTAAGAATAGTAATAATACGAAAGCTTCTTTCAGAGCTACATGCTTGCTCTGTGAATTCCTGGCTTTAAAACACAGGATTCCATAATGCCTGGGACTGAGGATGGTATGTAGCCTGCCAGGTGAACACCGTCTATCTCTATTTTTGACATTTGAGGAGTAGGGCAGATAGACCCAATCTTGGGCCCCTTCCCATCTCAGCTCTCTGGGCCTCTGCCTGAACTATTGAACAGAGAGTTGATGTGAGAATCTTGGATGTTATGACCTCTATCCATGGCTTACTGTCTCCATTAAAGCAAGACGGGGGCTGAGATGGGATCTTTCAGCTGGGCCTGGGACGAGGCCCCTAGGGAGGGCCAGGGTTATTTTACACCACAGGGAATACATGTAGAGCATTTTTAGTGGAAAAACTCATTAGCTATGGAGCAGAATTCTATCTGGGGCTCTGTGGTTTTGTAATCACTCCTCCAGTGACCCTGCCCAGGTTCACATGTCACTTATTAGAGTGACATTAGTGTGGCCTTCTCTGTGGTAGTCGATGGCTTTAGGGAAGAAAAGAGGGTGTGGTTCATGGGGAGAAGCCCAAAGGCAACTGTGCCAATTACTGCACCTGTCAGTGTTCAACAACAGATAAAATTAATTCATAAACCCAAACAGTCTGAAAAAAAAACCCCCGAACACAATTATCTAAGAAATTAAGTTATACCATTGCCATGACCTTTAATCAATCATCCCACCGTTAATGTTAATTTTGTGATCTAAAAATCATAGTTCGATTTGCATTTTAATGGTTGCTAAATGAGTGTCATCAGGAAGAAATAATGGCAGGATGGCCTTTTGCTACAAATTCTTCCTTCCTAATGGTGATGCACAAAGCGAGGGAATGGTGTTTGGAAAAGGTTTTGTTTCGCCTTCTAGCAGATGTACGGAGCTGCCCTTCTCAGATGAAAAAACAAGCAATTCCCCACAAATACCACCACCTGTTGTTATAAATAAACCCAAGCTGTAAAATGGAATGAAAGCTTAATGGCAAAATCATTCCGTGCATCCGACCCCCTCCCGCCAACTCTTCGTAATGGCCCCCTAACCACTTCAGTCATGTACCTCTGTAAGCTTTCCATCAGCCATCAGGCCCCATCCCTAACCAAGAGAGATGGCCCATGGACTTGGGGCTAAAAATAACAAGTTACCAAGCTCAAGGGGAATGATCACTTGTCCATTTACATGGTTTAAACAGCTGGAAACTGGCCAGATGCCACTCTGTATTGAGGGTTCCCTTTAAATCTTAATCCAGACATCCAGTGGCGTATTTCACAGCTAATGAACCTAACCTTCAAGTGGGAACATAATATCCTAATTAAATGAGAGCATCATGAAGTTATTGGCAGGCTGCTGATAATGGGGTAGACGCTTGTGTCTGTGAGTACTTAAAGGAAAATTATAAAGTCTTACAATTGGGATGTTGTATCCTTTAATTATCCTCTCATCCATCTTGAAACTCCTTTAGCCTATAGACTTTATCACACCATCTATAAATATTGATTGCTTTGCAGGCTCAGGATATTATACTTACTAAAAATATTGTGTTCTTTACCTGAAACTCAGCTGCTCCCTTGAAATCTCCTGGGAGAAGGCCCATATGAATAATTTCTTTGGATGAAAGAGGTCTTGAAATTATAAATTTGTGGAGGAAAGCTTTAAAAATAAAGAGCTTCAGAAATTTTCTGAGCACAAGAAATTCAAATAAGGAAGGGAAAAGACAATATTAGAGATGGGCTCTAACTTACTTTTTTCCTCAAAGGGAAGATGAGGGTGGGGGTGGGGGTGGGACATTCCTGCAAAGATTGCAAAACTCCATTTCATAAAAGATTTATTAGCTGTGACAGAGAGAGATTGCTGAGTGGGACCCTGATAAATGCCTCGTTTTTTTCCCCCTGCTTTAAAATTATGGGTTCTGTCCGTAAAGTACTGATTAATTCATATTCACTCAATGACATACCCTTTTTTTCTCCCCAAAGCAAAGATTGTAAGCATTTTACTTCAACAAATAAAGAACTCTGGGTGGGATGCATACTAATTCATTTAGCACTGGAACTGGTACTATAATTTATGCAGCTAATCACAGCAAGGCAGGAAAGATTCTTTTCTTTTATGATGACAAGTCCTGCCTACCTTTCAGCATTTTCCCCCCTGAAGGTATTATTAATCTCTAACTTCACAAAATTGAAGACTTATCTGAGGCCCTTTAAAGCTGAGTGGTGTTATAGGTAGCAACTCCCCCAAAGAGAAATTTCTTTGCTTTTCTGAAAGATTGACTGTAGTGATTGGAGTCTTTTCTTATTTAAAGAATCTAGATAAATCCTGTTCTAAATTTCCAGGGGAAATTGGTGGTATTTATTTTGGAATATTGGGTGATTCTGGCTGAGGACAATGGCAAAGAACTAACAGAGAAGAGAGTGGGTGTGGGGCAGCCGAGCAAGACCCAGCAGAGACTGTTGGCTAAGGTGTCCCCAGGTAGCCGCACGGTGACATCACAAGGAGACAGTTAGGACTCTTGCTTTATAAGGTGGCTGTTAGTTTTGCTACCTGCATTAATTACTTTCCTCACTGCTCTGCCTGAATGTCTGAGAGATGTCACTGATGGAGGAGAGGTTAATTTTGGCTCAAGGTTCAGAGGCTATGGTCTGTCATGGTGTGGAGAACATGGCACCAGGTTCGGATGGCTTTGGTTGATGGGTGTGTGAGGCAACTGCTTCTTCATAGCTCAGTGGGTCGGGAAGCAGAGGTAGACTAGAAATGGGGCTTGGCTATTACCATCAAGGTCATCCTCTAATGACCTGTGTTATCTGCCAAAATAGCTGAGAACTAAGTATTCCATCACATGAACTTGTGGGGGACCATGTCACATGACCTTTCAGAATCAGCAAGTGCTTTTCAATTGTAACACACCTAAAATGATTAGCATAATATGTTTCTGCTCAAAATACTGGGACATGTAGAACATTATCAGCAAAGAAAAAAATGGTTTTCCCAGGTAGCACTGTGCTAGAAACTGTTCTGGACTGGTAAGAGCAGTGGAATTTTCCATGAGGGATGGTCTCTTCATTTTGGTTGAGGAGACACTGAACTGTAGCCTCTCCAAGGTCCAGTGCCAAGGATGTCTGGTTCACATGGTTCAGTGCTTTGCACATGACTGATGCTTAGCGTGCACGTGATGAGGGAACACAGTTGCATAGTGTGGAGGTTTGATTCAGGTGTCCCTCATAAATTTATGTGTTCTGAATGCTTGATTCCCAGCTGGTGGCAGTTTTGGAATTGGAACCTTGTGGGAAGTGTGTTGTTTGGGGCAGGATTATGGAGGTTATAGCCAGCTTCCCCTTGCCAGTGTTTGGCACACTCTCCTGCTGCTGTTGTCCATCTGATGTTGGCCAGGAGGTGATGTCAAGCTTCTGCTCATGACATGGTTTTCCACTGTCATCATGGAGCTTCCCCTGGAGTCTATAAGCCAAAATAAACCCTTTCCTCCAATCAGCTTGCTTTTGGTTGGGTTCTTTGTCACAGCATCAGGAAAGCTGACTGCAACACAAATAATAGTGTCTATCCAAACATGGTTTTGAGTAAGCTTGACCAGGTGTTTGTACCAGCAGTTATCCAGGCTGAGTTGTGATGAGCCATGAGTGGTGGCTTTTGCCTGTAATCCTAGCACTCTGAACTGGAGACTGAAGTAGGAAGGTCACTGTGAGCTCGAGTTAACCCCTGTCTCAAAAAAAAAAAAAAAAAAAAAAAAAAAAAAAAAAAAAAAAAAAAAAGAAAGAAAGAAAAAAAGAGGGTGGAGTGGGAGATAGGTTAGTGGGTAAGATCACTGGTTGAATAAGTAAGAGGCCCTGAGTTTGATTCCAGCATCCATGTAAAAAGGTGGATCTGGCTGTGCACATCTGTCACCCCAGAGCTAAAGAAGGTAGGATTGCTGGGACTCCCTGGTCAGCCAGTCTAATGGAAAAATACTGAGCTGCTGGCTCAGTCAGTGAGAGATGCTGTCTTAGGGAAATAAGTTAGAAGAATAAGAGGAGAGCACCCATCCTTCTCTGGCCTCATGCACACTGGAGTGCACCTGCGCACACATATGCACCAAGAAGAAAAAAGCTGTCATGATTAATTTTAACTGTTAATTTGCTTTCCTAATCTCCTAGGGGATTCCAAATCTAAACAAATTAACACCACAAGGTATTGAATCTAGAGGCAGGAGGTGTGGGGTTCCTGGACCTTTTAATCTAAGGTCTTCTTAGGTTCAAACTGTTTCCAAACAGTGTTGGGTTGAAGCTTGCAGAGCTTTGAAGAGGCTGAGTTCTAGCCCGGCTGGCAGGGACCACAGGGAAAGACATGTGTAGTGGTCAGGATGCTGGTGACTGGCATCCAGGGACAGGAATTGGTGAGCAGGGGCATCGGACTGAGGGTTCACTTACTGAGAAAAGGTGGGGTTTTCACAGTTGAAAGAGAGGCAAGCCAGGGTGCTCAGCCAGTGGTGAAGACAGGATAAGTAGGTCATTTTAGAACCTAGTTCCTTATCTGGAGGCAAAATCTGGGGCCCAGTGGATGGGCTGGAACTGGCAGGAATCAAGGTGTCCTCCTTACCTGGGTCAAGAAGTGTGATTTAGTGAGGAGCCAGGAGCTAGTCATATCTCAAATAGACTTAGTCTCATTTTTGTCAAAGTCAGTTGATGTATATTTCCAGCTTTCTTCTTAAATAATCACAACAGCTAGTACTTATGAGCAACTTGTATGGGGTCAGGAACAGTGCATTGCTTGCCTCCCAAGTAATCCTCATAGTAATTATGTATCATAAGTACTTTTGGGCTCCACTTTACCAATAAGAAGTCTATGCAATATCATATGACTAGGAAGTTGGAGCTAAGGCTGTGTGTTGGAAGAATCAGAACAGTTGTAAAATCTGTAAAAATCTTTAACTGTTCCTATTTTTGTGAGTAAGTTATCACTGTAATCCCTTCTGAGTGTCCAAAACCCAGGCAAACCCACAGACTGTGCCATGATTAAGGAGATATTAGTCTTTGGGGCTGATGTCTGCTCCAGTGGAATGACCCTGCTCTTACACTAGAAACACACACACATATGCATATACATATATATTTAATTATTTACTGGTCATATTGACACACACACCATGTGGAAGATTAAGGCAGGAGTTAAAGATCATTCTTGGCTGCATGAGGTCTTGTATCCAAACTCCCCAAAATTCCATTTCTAATAAATGAAAAATGGTATATGTTTATGATATAAAATGAGAGAAAACAGCAAGCTTTGGAATGAGTGTTACTGCAGCTCAAGAAAGAATTGGTAGAAGACACCAAAATTCACCTCTGGTATGCACCCAGCCTGGCAGGGCTGTAGGGTTCATATGCCTGGGGTTTGCATAGGAGAATTGCAACTCCACACCCAAAGGCTTGCAAGAGCTCTGCTTGCCTGGTGTTCCTCTTTAAGTCGGAGCTCCAGGATGGGCTGAACTGTCTTTTGGCATCTAAAGCATCAGCTACACTTCCTTTCTCAGATTTTTGGGTTTTTCACTTTACAAATGTATTGATCCCATTAAAACGTATTCACATTTCCTACCATGGCTTTCTTTGGGGCAGTTGATAAAGTACTGAAGGGCATACAGAGAATGTTGTGGTATTTCGGAACAGTTGAGTGAAAAGAGCCGAGATCTGCAGGTAGATGACAAGTTCAACCCTTGGCGTCTTCATTTTATTTTTCTGTGTTACTTTGGATAGCCCACACAACCTCAGTCTCTTCATTTGTAGAACAGGGTCATTATAGTTACTTTGCAAGATTCCCATCCATATAGTTTTTTTTTCTGAAAGAGAGAGAGAGAGAGAGAGAGAGAGAGAGAGAGAGAGAGAGAGAGAGAGACTGAATCTCATAATAGATACATTCTACTATGCAACACCATTGTTTAGTCCTTGGAGGGACTGAAACATTGGTAGAACAGATTATTGATAGACTACAAGATAGAACCCCACCATGTGCTGTGCTGTCCCCCTGCTCCTAGGAGCAGACATGGGCTTTCTGTCTTATTTGTTGTGATGGGTTTGTTTATTGGAGCAACTCTTCTTTTAGAACTGTCTAGAACTTTTCCAATTTAAGTGATTCTGAAATGACATTTCCAAAACTAGCTGAGATTTTTCTCTGCTATCCTCAGCCTCACCTCACTTCCCCATGAAAGCATACCCAGGCTTCATTACATTTACCAAGATAGAGTCAAATAAATCCTACTGTAGATAAACAGCCTGCAAAATTAACCATGGGTGAGCAGACAGTCTCTAAATGCACTTTTTAAAGGGCATGCTCTTTAAGGGGAAAAACCAGCCACCGAATGGATTTGGAGATAATTTGTGTGTTGCAGGTGTGGCCTGATAAGACACAACAAAGCTCAATTTATGACTGGAGAAATGCAATATGACTGTCATCAGAGTCGCCTTATAAGCAAAGCCATCTATTAGAGCAAGATCTACCATTCAAGTTATTTGTCATGAGTGGAAACTAATAGGTATAAAGTAACAATACGGTAAATTTGTTAAGTACTTGTCATTTACACTATCTCTTTAGTGCTACTGTGTGTGGCAGATATTTCTGCTTCTATTTTAGAAGTGAAGAAATTAACATCCACGAGATTATTGATTTATCATACAATGTCCATCGCTGGGAGCTGGAGCAGTGGGTTTCAACCACAGGAGACGTTTGGCGATGTCTGGAGAGATTTTTTTGTTGTTACACCTGTGGGTCAGGGAGAGGGTACTAGTGCAATCCAGTGGCTAGAGATCATTCATGCTAATATACCCTATATCAAAGAACCTTGTAGTTGAAAATGTTGACAGTGCTGCAGGTGAAAAGCCTTGAATCAGGAGGAGTGACAGTGAACTTGGAGTTTGGATTCTTAGCCAATATTATTTCTCCACAAGGTGGACAAGATCACAGTGTCAGAGAACTGTGTCCTTGATCATACACTTCTCCAGGCCCACGTTGCTCTGGTGGTGCTAATTTCAGTTGCAATCAGCTTGGTCATTCCCCTGGGTTCCTTTGGAACAGGCTGTTGACTATTCTGAGTATCACCTCTGGGTGTCACATGACCCAGTTTCTTGGCATCTTCTCTGCAGGTGGTAGAGGAAGAACTCTGTCTTGTCAATGGTACACGGAGGAGGACACTTTGAGGAGAAACACAGGCTGGGGATTAAAAAAAATGCTTTTATTTATTTAAAAGACAGAAAGGCAGAGAGAGAAAGAGAGAGAAGAGAGAGAGAATGGGTATGCCAGGGTATCCTGCCACTCCCATCCAGCTTTCAAACCTCAGTGGCATGCACCACTTTGTGAATCTGGCTTTACTGGGGAATCGAACCCAGGTCATCAGGCTTTGCAAGCATGTGCCTTTAATGGGTAAGCCATCTCCCTAGCCCTAGACTGGGGATTTTTTTTAAAGAAAGGCTCTCCTTTGCCTACTCTAAAAATAATACCAAACACCATGGACACAGCAGTGCTTTACAACTTACAAAGCATGTCCATATTCCATCAACAGACATTTACTGGGGAGGGGGCAATAAATACTCTCCAGATTAAAGTTCTGTTCAAGTTCAAGCACATACTGATAGAAGCAGAGACTGGTTTCCTGGCGCTAATGTGTAAGGGACAAGAGATAAACAATCAAGAAACCAGAAAGTCCAGCAGAGTAGTGTGTGGATGGGCTGCTGTTGCTCTGTCACAGGTGTAATACGTGGGATGCTATTTTTTTTTTGAGACACAAGGCAAGCAAGGAAGTGCATCATTTGGATACCAGAGGTAGGAGAGATCCAAGAAGAGGACGCAGTAAAAATCTCTGGGATTGGTGTGTACTTGACCAGCAAGGAGGCCAGTAGAACTGAAGTGAAGAGGACAGGGAGGGGATGGAGTCATGGAGACAGTGAGGACTGACCTTGTGAGCCCTGGACGACACTGGGTGTAGCTCTGTTTGAGACAGAGCCAAAGAAGAATTCTGGGCAGAGCCGCTCCTATGGACATGTTAAAATCAGCACATCTCTACTTTCCTTGGCTGTGGAACTATTTCAGCATTTTGATTTAAGAAGTCAGACTCAGAGCACATCAGGCTGTCAGTTTGTAAGAGGAGGAAACTGAGGTCCAGAGAGAGAAAAAGATTTTCTTCTGAAAACCCCAACTTCTGAGGGAAGCATTTGAAGCACTAGCCCACACCCACAGCAGGTGGTTTACCCTTCACCTTGAGCTTGAACGACACTTGGCAACACTGAAAGCTCCCAGACAGATGAGAAAATACGCTAGATTGAGAGGCTTAAGGAAAATGGATTTCTCAATTCGTTGTAGAAGTTTAAAAGCTTTTCAGGAGAAATTCTTCCATCGCTATAATAAAAAATTTTTTTAGTCTATATTCCATTAATC
>PVHP010034333.1:0-19119 GCA_004024765.1 Zapus hudsonius
CCCATTTCCAATCAAAGGTTCCCCCTCACTGAGTGGAATATTTGGCCAAATTTAATGGCTGTTGATTGACTCCCCCAGGCCCAGGTTCCTTCATTGCACAATTGCTCCTTTCTTGGTTTGCTGTTCTCTCCCAGTAGGAACTGTATTCAGCCTATTCATGGCCGCCGACTATGTTTCATGCCAATGGTCTGTTTACTCCGTAGTTATCGCCAATCATCTTCCCCTGGCAGCTTGTGCATTGCCCTTCAGCTCTTCACTAACTGCCATCTGGGGGTTGGTTACCATTCCAGAGCTCGCTGGGATTCTCGATGAAGATCGATGGCATTCTGTGGTTTCTTCAGCAACAGGATTTTGTCTCAGGCCTGGGGATGGCGTTCAAGAGCCTTGACAGAATTCTGTCTTGTTTTTGGAACCTCATGGGTCACTTTGGTCAACAGCTCAGTGAAGGAAGGGACCGGTGACTGGGACCCGGGGCTTTCAGACTGCTCAATTATCTATTGATCCATTTGATAAGAATTTATTGAAAATCTAATATATAACAAGTGTGATGGTTAAGTTTTGATGTCAACTTGACCTTTCAAGTAATCTTGGGTGGTTCTCTGAGGATGTTCACAGGAAAGCAGCCTCTGAGTCCAGGGCAGGATATAAGGAAGCTCAGGAGAGCTAGAAGTAAACATCCTTTCCTGTGTGGGCAGTGCAGGAAGGAAATTCCAGAGGCTCAGGAAGCCATTAAGTCTGGGATAGAATTGCAAGACCCCATCCTAGGGCTAGATAAAGGTGAAAGAATTCTCTCCTTGCACTCCTGCCTGCTCCTTGTTCTGTGTGTGTGGCGTTGGTGATGAGTTTCTTTCTCTGCTTGGACCTGTGAAAGGGAGCAGCCTCTTTTGCATTCTGGAACTTCCCCTGTATCTATAGCTACAAATAACTCCTTTCCTCCTCAAAACTGTGCCTGGTTTGAAGATTCATCCCTGTGGCGTGTGGCTGACTATGTCAGAATTTGGTACCAGGATGGGGTGATTCACCGAGATGAATCTGACCATGTGGATTTTGATCTTCTGGAACTAGTGTGCTGGAGGAATGGACTTGGACCTGATACTTGCACCTGAAGATGCCTTCCAGAGAGGTAAGCCAAGTTTTATAGACTATTCTGGAGAGAATTTGGAAATGCTCAGTGCAGAGAGAATTGCATTTGAAGGCTTGGCTTGTGAACTTTGTACAGGGAAGAAGAGATTACAGAAAACTTTAATAGAGGTGCGTGCCTGGGTCAAGGGGTGGATGTGTCCTACTGCACATGCCCAGAAAGTTTGACCAAGGTTAAATTTAAGTAACGGGCTGAGTGCTTGGCTATGGATACCGGACTAAGAATTTAAGATTTGAAGTTAAAAAAAAAACTCAAAGCAAGTTTAACTTTCTGGAAGAGACTGGCTTTTGATTATGTCCCAACTGCTTTACATTAAACCAATGGAGAGATGCCTGAATTGTTTCCACCCGGGAAGAAAAAAAAGATGGACTGTGCAAACTCTTTGGAAAGAAAGTCGCTGAAAGAAAGGAATCTATTCATCAAAGTCACATCTATTTTGTCCCTGATTTAACAATATGGCTGTGTCCTGCATACCTGGTATTACTTTGGGAAGCATGAGGAATGCATGCATGGAGTGGATTGTGAAGTGCACAGGGTTCCAGGAGCCGCTGCTGAGATGTGGTATTTGGAACAATGTGTGAAGTCTCTGATTGGCAAATGAAGGCAATGATGGTGGACCGTGGTTTGTATTGGAGACCCGTAGATGTTTTGGACATACCAGAACTTTGCAAGGGCTACCATGGAGTGCTGTTGGCTTGGGATGGAAGTTTCCCCAGGTACTCAGCCAAGCTGGAGGGACAAAATTGGAAAAATCCAGAGACTGTCAGTCACTGTTTGTGGTATGGGACTTGAACTGCAGATGTGGATGTTTGTTGATGTTTGTTGAGTTTGCCTTGACCCAGTCTTTCCTTATTGTGCCTCATAGCAGTTGAAAATATTTTCTCTGTGCCATTATATGTAACTTGTTTTGATTTACAGAACGCTAAATTAAGGTAACTTGCCTTGTGTTGGGGAAAGATTATGTGTTTCCAGTTGTACATGAGACAGTTTTACCATGTTAGGAGGAATTATGATATTGTTACTGTTTTCATTTAGGAATTAAGCATGATGTAAGGATATATGGTTTGATGTCAAGTTGACAAGGGGTGGACTGTGATGATTAATTTTTGATATCAACTTGACCTTTCAAGTAATCTTGGGTGGGTCTCTGAGGATGTTCACAGGAAGGCAGCCTCTCAGTCCAGGGCAGGATGTAAGGAAGCTCAGGAGAGCAAGAAGTAAACATCCTTTCCTTTGTGGGAAGTGCAGGAAGGAAATTCCAGAGGCTCAGGGGCCATTAAGTCTGGGATAGACACCACCCTAGGGCTAGATAAAGGTGAAAGAATTCTCTCCTTATACTCTTGACTGTTCCTTATTCTGTGTGTGTGGCGTTGGTGATGAGTTTCTCTCTCTGCTTGGACCTGTGAAAGGGGAGCAACCTCTTTTACATTCTTTTTTTTATTGTCCATAATGAGTTACATTATTTAGTGGGCAAACAATGAGTTGTTATCCCCAATTCCCTGATGCTCCCTCTCCCCCATCCCCAGCCATCTGGATATCCTCCTCCGTGGGTCATCTGGCTCAGTCCTTGTGACAGGGGACCATGGATAGCCTAGTATTCAGCCAGGTTCTCTAGGCCCTAGTATGTTGTTACTGAGGGGTGCCATGCTTCTGGATATTCTCCTCCACCATGGCTCTCACAGTCTTTCAGCCCCCTCTTCGGCTCAGTTCCCTGAGTCATGGTGGATGAGTATTAAGGCTGCTTTATTGTTGTGAGCTTAGGGGTCTTTGTGTCAAAAATCATTGGGTTCAGTCTCACTGGCTTATCCTGTGTTGATTAAATGGCTGTGGCTCTGGGTCCCATTGTTCATCCCATCATTCTCTGTGGGGTTCCATATGGATCCTCCATGGTATGACTGTGGTGGCTCCTCTCTTGCCAGGATTTCAACTATCAGCCTATGGTCGGTTGGTAGTGTTAGATGGGCCCCAGCTCTCTTACTGAATCCTGAAAAACAACAACATAATCTCCATCGGAGAGTGAGGTCAGTGAAGGTTAACAAATATACACAATTCTGGATTACCTAGATTCTATTTTTATTAGCCTTCCTGTCAATCGCTCCCATAGTGCATCCTATCTTGGGAGCCCAAGAGTACGGAATCTGCTGCCTATCACCCTGCATCCCAAGTTCAAGACAAGGGCTCCCTCTCACTAAGTGGAAAATTTGGCCAAATTTGAAAGCTGTAGATTGTCTCCCCCAGACCCAGGCTTCCCCATTACACAAGTGCTCCTTTCTTGGTTTGCTGTTCTCTCCCATTAGGAGGTGTTGTCAGCCTACTCATGGCTGCAGATTGTGTTTCATGTCAGTGGTCTCTGTTTACACCAGCTGTCATTGATCAGTTTCCCCTAGCAGCCTGTGCAGTGCCTTCCAGCACTACACTAACTGCCTTCTGGGGGCTGGATACCATTCTGGACGTTGAAGGGTTTCTCGATGCTGATCGATGCAGTCTGTGGTTTCTTCAGTAACAGGGTTTTGCCTCAGGCCTGGGGAAAGCACTCAAGAGCTTTGACAGAATTCTGTCTTGTTTTCAGAACCTCATGGGTCATTTCAGTCAACATCTCAGTGAGGGAAGGAACCGAGGGGTGGAGCCAGGGGTTGTCAGACTGATCTAATTTTTCACAGGCTTAGACTCTCTCCCCTAACACTCATGGCCCCTCTTGCCAGTCGACTCCCAATACTTTCTCAATATGTTACAGTATGCTCGTGAGGATTTTATGTTTTTGAACCTAATTTGGTTTAGCCTCATGCTTGAGCCATTCCCCTCCCCCCATCCCTTATTCCTCATTCCTAACCTCTCAGTTCTTTTTACTAGCCAGCATAGAGTTTACAGTTATAGTGGTTAAGGACCGCATATGAGGAAGAATATGCGGCATTCGATTCTCTGTTCTTTTGAGTGTTCACTTAGTAAGATCTGCTCGAAGTCAGACCATTTTCTCCTAAATTTCGATATGTCATTTTTCCTTTCAGCTGAGGAAAATTCCATCTTGTAAATATACCGCAGTTTCGCTATCCATTCCTCCATGGATGGACATATGGGTTGATTCTAATTCTTACCTATTGTGAATTGAGCTGTGATAAATATAGTTGTACAAATGTTTCTGCCTTGAGATGTGACATCTTGTGGATAGATGTCTAGTAGAGGGATACCTGGGTCCATTGGTAGTTCTATGTCCATTCTGTTCAGAAGTCTCCACACTGCTTTCCATAGCGGTTGAACAAGTTTGCAATCCCACCAGCAGTGACTGAGGTTTCTTTTTCCCTGCATCCTTGCCAGCAATGATTGTTGTTGTTTTTTTTTTTTTTTTTTTTTTATTATTGCCATTCTGAACGGAGTAAGGTAGTATCTGATTGTGGTTTTGGTTTGCATTTCCCCGATGCTTAAAGACGCTGAGCACTTTCTTAGAAGAGTCAAGGCCATTTGTGTTTCCTCCTCTATGAATTCTCTGTTGAGATCAGCACGCCATTTTGTGAAGGGGCAGTTTGCTTTTTTTTTTTATTTTTTATTTTTGAGTTCTCTGTACGTTTTGGAAATAAGGCCTCTGTCTGAGTTGTAGCTGGCGAAAATCATCTCCCAGTTTGAAGGGGGTCTTTTGACTTTGAGAACGGTGTTTTTGTCTGTAGAGAAGCTTTTGAGCCTGATCAGGTCCCATTGGTTAGGTGACTGTTGCAATTCCTGGGCTACTGGAGATTTGCTCAGAAAGTTGTTCCCTACTCCTATCTCATGTAGGGTCCCTCCTACTTTTTCTTCCAGGGTGTTTAGTGTTGTATGGTTAATATTGAGGTCTCTGATACATTTGGAGTTGATCTTTGTGCATGGTGAAAGGAGTGGGTCTATTTTCATTTTTTTACATGTGTTTATCCAATTTGTCCATCACCAGTTGTTGAATATGCTATCTTTAGCCCAGCTTACATTGTTGGTACCTTTGTTGAAGACTATGAAGCTGAAGTTACTTGCATTAAAGGCTGTGTCTTCAATTCTATTCCACTGGTCAGACTGCCTGTCTTTCTGCCAATTCCATGCTGTTTTAGTTACTATGGCTTTGTAATATGTTTTAAAGTCAGGTATGGTAATATCTCCTGCGTAATTTTTTTTCTCAGAATAGTTTTAGCTATTCAAGGTATCTTACCCTTCCAAATAAATTTGGAGAATATTTTATCTATGTCTGTGAAGAAGGAGATTGGGATTTTTATTGGTATTGCATTGAATCTGTAGATTGCTTTTGGCAGGATTGCCATTTTTACTATATTGATTCTCCCTATCCATGAGCATGGAATATCTTTTCATCTTGTCACATCCTCCTCTATTTCCCTCTTGAGTGTTTCAATATTTTCCTTATTTAAGTCTTTCACTACCTTGGTTAGTGATATTCCAAGGTATTTGATTTTGCTTGAGGATATAGAGAATGGGACAGTTTCTCTGATGTCTTTTTCTGAATGTTTGTCTTCTGTATATAGAAAGGCTACTGATTTTTGTGTGTTAATTTTGTATCCTGCCACTCTGTTGAAGCATTGATCCCCTTCAGGAGTTTGCTGATGCTGTTCTTTGGATCTGATAGGTATAAGATCATGTCATCTCCAAAGAGGGATAGTTTGACTACTTCCTTTCTGATTTGTATCCCTTTTATGGTGTTCTCCTGTCTTATTGCTTGGGCTAGAACTTCAAGCACTATGTTAAATAGCAGTGGTGAGAGTAGACATCCCTGTCTTGTTCCTGAGATGAGGGGGAACTCCTTGAGTCATTCCCCATTGAGGATGATTTGTGCTTTAGGAGATCTGTATATTGACTTTATCATGTTGAGTTATAGTCCATCTATGTCTATTCTTTCCAGGGTTTTGAACATGAAGTGTTGTTGACTTTTGTCAAAAGCCTTCTCAGCATCAATTGAGATAACCATGTGGTTTTTGCAGTTTAGTTTGTTAATTTGTTAAATTATATTTATCAATTTGTGTATGTTGAACCATCCCTGCATCCCTGGGATAAAGCCGACTTGGTCAGGGTGAATTATAGACTTGATGTGGGTTTGTATTCGGTTTGCTAAGACTTTGTTTAGGATTTTTGCATCCAAGTTCATCAGGGATATGGGTCTGCAGTTTTCTTTTTTTGTTACATCCTTGCCTGGTTTGGGAATTAGGGTGATGGTAGCTTCATAGAAGGAGTTTGGGAGCCTACCCTCTTTTTCTATGTCCCTGACAAGCTTCAATAAGAGAGGTTTCAGTTCTATGATGAAGGTTTGGTAGAATTCAGCTGAGAAACCATCTGGACCTGGGCTTTTCCGTTTGAGGAGGTTCTTGATTACCAATTCAATGTCTGTGATTTTTATTGGATTGTTTAGGATCTTATCTGCTCTCGTCTGAGCTTTGGAAGTTGGTAGGTGTCTAGGCATTTATCCATTTCTTCTAACCTCTTTTACATTCTGTTACTTTCCCTGTGTCTATAGCTACAAATCCTTTCCTCCCTAAAACTGTGCCTGGTTTGAAGATTCATCCCAGTGGCATGTGGCTGACTAAGACAACAGGTAATATTTCAGGTGCTAACATAAAACAATTAACAAAACAAGATTGTTCTCTGAAGTGCCTACATTTTAGAAAAAAATATAAAGAAGTCTCAGCAGGAGCAAAGAAGGGAATCCTACGTGATTCATCACAAGCCAAGAAACACTTTGTAAGAAGGATACAAGTAGCTAGGAAAAAGTTATAGAATATAGTCTTCTTTCAGAACAATATTCCTAAAGAAATTAAACCTATAGACATGCCCTGTGAGATAAGATATTTATGCATTTTTAAGAAATCTCATGTAGAACCTGGTGGATTGGCTTATGCCATTAATGGTAGCATTCAGAAGGCTGAGGTAGGAGTATCACAGTGAGTTTGAGGCCAACCTGGCCTACAAAGTGAGTTCCATGTCAGACTGGGCAAGATTGAGACACTGTTTCAAAATAATGATACCTAGTGAATGCTAAATTATTATAAAATTCCTGGGATACTATGGCAGGTATTCTTTGAGCCAAAGCCTATTTGAAATGAGAAAACAAGGTAAAAAGAAATGGGATAAAAAGCAATATAAACAGAGGGCGCAGTGACTAGGTGGCACTTTGGGTTTGCCAATCAATAGCAAGGAAGCAATAGGAGTAGAACTAAGGATAAGATTTGTGAAGATGATTGTAGAACTATAATACTGCCACACATTGTAAGAAAAGCCTTGTGGATTTTATTGTGATTTAATTATGTAGATAAACTAGCATAATTATGGTCTATTAAAATATGGACTACTGTGTTCTTCAATAATTGCTCTTAACTACCAGAAGAATATAATGATTATATAAGTAAATATTATCATAAAATATGATGTTTGCCTTCTACTACATTTAAGAGTATTCCAGTAACTAGTGTATTTCTGAGAATTGTTGGCTTATTCCTGTACACAGGGTAGATTAATTCCTTCACTTCCACCATAGAGCTATTTACTTTCATGTTTTTTTTTTAATTTCTCATTGACCATAAGCAACATCAGCTAGGTTTAATTTGACTAACAATTTCATGGGATGGAGTTGATCATTGCAGGAAAGTCATAGCAACAGAAATGGGAAGCCAGATGGTCACATTGCACCAGTCAAGAAGCAGAGGGTGAATAAGACATGGGGTCAGGCTATTTCACCACAAGGCCCACCCCAAGTGACCCATTACTTTCAGCAAGGTTCTACATCCCAAAGTTTCCGCAACCTTCCCAAAGGTCATGGGGCAAATGAGCCTATGGGGAACATTTCACATTCAAACCACAATATCCTGCCTCTGGTCCCCTAGGCTCATGGCCATTTCATGACACAAATGCATTTGATCCACCTTCAAAAGGTCCCATAGTTTTACTAGTCACAACAATATGTAAAGTCCAAAGTCTTCTCTTTTGAGACTCTGAGCAAACTCTTAGCTGTGAGTCCTTAAAAATCAAAGCACAAGATACATACTTCTAGCATATGATGACGCAGAATAAAGATTTCCATTTTAAAATAGAGGAACGGGACCATAGCAAGGGCAGATTCAGAGGAAGCCAATAGTTCTGATATCTGTAACTCATGATGAAATTATCTGAGCTGCAAAAGGCTTGGGTAGCTCTGTCTCCATCTCTCCAGTGCTGCTGCCTAAAGCACATATCTCCTCTCATTTGGGCAACATCTACTTTGAGCCCATGACTTTCTTTGGCAGGTATCTCATAGTCCTAGCATCTCCACCATTCTGAGATCTCTACTGCATATTAGTTTTCTTTCACATCTTCTACCCTCAGTGCTTCTTTGGAACTGTGATGAAATATTCCATCAACCACATACCATGAATTTTTCAAGTCTTCAAAACCATTATATGAACAATAATCAGGGTTGGCTTCCAGCTTGGGATAAAGCCTGGCACATTTGGATCACAGTTGTAGCAGCTTCTTTCTGCCTTGGTTGCTGAGTATACAAAAACACTTTCCTAAGCAGTATTTTTTAAAGACAACTCCTTCATCATTCTTCCTTCAGGCTTCCTCTTTTCAGAAAAAAATGTATATCCTTACAAGCTATAGCCCTCAATGAATTGGATCTTGCCCTTAGGACATCTTTACTATCCCAGTGCAGAGCAGTAAGCTTCCCTTTTTTGGTATTAACCTCCTTAACAATTACACCTGCTGTGTTGATTGTTGTGTATAGAAATTTGTATTTATTCACAATTTTTTTCCATGAGGAACTTTAGATATTTTTATATAATTTTGCTAAGCACTTTGTTCTCTTTCATTGAAGATCTGATTCCTAGCAATTAAACTATGACCTTGTCACATACACATGATTTCTGTCTTAAAATATCCCTCCAATGAACACATTAGTTCATTACTTTTAAATTTAACTTTACTGAAGTTCACATGACACCAGCAGAATATAGCAAGCTGCTTTTGTGTTTGTCTGTTTGTTGCAAGGTTATCACATGAACTGCCTCTAGCCTTGTTTCAGGTAGATCTCTTGTTTTCCACCTGAAAACTAAGGAGCTAAGGAACCAGAGTCCACATTACTCTTGGCCTTCTAGTCTTCTGAACTCCCACCAAAATGGCCCATTAAGCTTTGATGATGGCATTCTAGGTTTTCTCTAGCCCAAAGTTCCAATTTTTTTCCATATTCCTTTTGAAAACAAGTTTCAAAAGACTAAGAACTATATGGTCAGCTTTACCACAACAAACACCCCATGATCAGTGCTAATTTTCTATATCAGTTGCTTTCTTGTGGCTAAGAACAAATACCCGACCAGAAGCAAGTTAAAGAAGGAAAGACTTTAATTTGGCCTACAGTTTTCATGGCAAGTTTCATGGCAGCAAAGGCATGGTAGCATGAACAGAGCTAAGTCAAATTGCCAAGCAAGATGCAGAAGATGAACAAGATATGATACTGAGCTAAATATAGCACCTTAAATCCAGACCCCAGAGTGTCCCATTTCCACCAACAAGGATGCACCTCCCAAAGGTTCTACAATTTCCCCAAAAATTGTCACCAGCTGGCAACACATGAGCCTATGAGAGACATTTCACATTCAAACTAAAAGACTCTCTCTCTCTCTCTCTCTCTCTCTCTCTCTATATATATATATATATATATATATATATATATATATAATCTTTAGTGATCAGTTTCTTATGTAGCACTATCTGATATCATTTATATATCTTTATTTTATATGATTAATAATCTCTCAGGCTCCTTTGAGATTACTGTGCCTGTCAATAAAAATGGAGACTATAAATACAGAAAGAAAATCACAGAAAAAACACTAAATTATTTACCTATTCACCAAACATGCAAATTAACAATAATATTAGGGAAGGTAAGTTTCTAGTTGTGCCTGATAATTTTTATGCTAGAGGGCCATAATCTTTTATCTGAAGAAGTTGGGTAAAATAGACTTAAAATAATGACTGTGTCATTAAAACATATCATGTGTACTAATACTAGTTGCTACAAAATTAGAAATAATAAAATTTTAATGAGGAAGTAACATGTTTCTAGCTGGTACCAGGAGTTGTTCTACAGAAATAGAATTATAAGTGGATTTCTCTAGTGGGCTTGGGTTTTCCGGAGCTGGCTGTGTTGAACCCATGAACACAAAGAAGACCACAGACTCAAATTTAGGCCAAATTAAAGCAAGCTATATTTTGTGCACACAGAAACTGGCCAGTGGCTACCTCGCCCTAATGCAGGGCTCAGGAGAAAAACAGCTAACAAAGGGAAAATTGGGGCTTTTATCTCCCAAAATCTTGGAACATTTCCAATAAGGAATTTATCAAACAGGAGTGCAATTAGCTGTAAATTCTATGTGGGTCAAAATAACTAGATAACCTCTTCAAAGTATAAGTAACTTTTAAGGCATGTTTATCTATTCTCTTTGCATCTGTTTCTTAGGGCAGCACTACCCTACCCCTAGTATAAATCTTTTCTTGTCTTATTTTAGGGGGGGGAGTTTGGCTTCCCTCTAGTTAAATCTTTTTAAAACCTTTAGCTATTAACCCTTTTGCCCTGTTGGCATTTGTCCTCTGGATGCCCTTGGTCTTTTTATGGCCCAGGAAGAGTGATAGCATAGTCAGGGTGGGGAGATTCGTGAGAGGGGTAGAGCACACTCAGAGAAATTCCAGGCCAGTTATGGTCAAATCAAACAGAACTTTGTTATAAAATAATTTCTAATTCCAGGATGGCATTTCTCTGCTTTTTCAGCTGTCCAACTTTAGTGCTGCTAAAGGCTTGGCTGGTAGTAAGGAGAGTACTGATAATTCATGGTGTGAATAAAGTACTCTGTGAGATAGATATGTTTGATGAGCCTGATTCATGTCTTGTGAAGAGCAAGGAATTTAGTGACTCTGTACATGTATCTTTTGAATATTGGTGGAAAAGTAAGAAAAATGATGTTGCTCACTAGTTGATTCTAGAATCTCTGGATAAACTATTAAGGGAAAAGAATAAGCACAGAGAAGAAAATTCCCAGTTTAAGAAGTTTCTAAACAATGAGAACGTTCCCAAGTGTGCCCTGTGTTCTTTCCAGCAATCATAAGGCTCAAGCTTTAGAAAATCAAACCCAAGCCTTCATTGGACAATTGATTGACTTACAACAAAAATTCAAGTCACAGTCACAAAAGGTATCAGCAGTTAAAGTGGGGTCAGGAACTGGAAAAGAGTGGGAATCCTGTAACTTGGATTGATATGTGTGGGAAGACACTGATAAAACTGGCAACATTGAACTCTCAGATTATGATGGATTTAATTTGCCTAAGGAAGTAGCTTCCTCAATCTTATCTGCAGTTGCATCCCAACCGCATGCCCTGAAGTATTGCCTTTTCTGTCCTTCCATGAGGAAATCAATCCCTGTATTTTATGAGGAGTCAGCAATGACCACCCCTACAGGAAATGACAAACAATATCATGCTGATGCCCCCAGTGCCCCTCACAATTTGACTTTAGTCCTATAAACAAGACTTAAGGCAAAGCAGACCATTAAAGTTAAGGTAGAAAGTGTGACCATGAGGAGATGTGTGTGATACACTCCTAAAAACTGAGTTTTCTAACTCATACAGGCAAAAGGAATATTGTGGGAATGGATTCTAAGGGTATGGAATGATGTATGAAGGAGTATAAAAGTTGATTAGACTGAGTTTACTAAAATAGTCCCACTGAGTAGAGATTCTAGGTGTAATATTGCATCTTGTACAGTTAAAAAAAAAAAGAGTTGTCAAATAGGCAGATAGCTGAGATCCTGGCAAGAGATGAGCCACCACAGTCATATCGTGGAGGATTCATATGGAACCCCGCAGAGAATGATTGGATGAACAAGGGACCCAGAGCCATAACCATTCAATCAACACAGGATAAGCCAGTGAGACAGAAACCAATGATTTTAGACACAAAGACCCCTAAGCTCACAACATTAAAGCAGCCTTTAATACTCACCCACCACGACTCCGGGAACTGAGCAGAAGAGGGGGCAGAAAGATTGTGAGAGTCGTGGTGGGGGAGACTATCCAGAGGCATGGCACCCCTCATTAACAACACACTTGGGCCAGGAGAACCAGGCTGAGTACTAGGCTATCCACGGTCCCCTGCCACAAGGACTGATCCCTACGACCCACGGAGGAGGATATCCAGCTGATTGGGGATGGGGAGGGGGGCATTGGGGAATTGGGGATAACAACTCATTGTTTGCCCACTAAATAATGTAACTCATTATGGAATATATATATATATATATATATATATATATATATATATATATATATATATATACATAAAAAGTTGTCAAGAGTCTATTTGTTTGGGTGGATTAAATAGATTCCAAAATATGGCCTACTGTGATTTAAGCTAGAGCTGTCTCATATCCCTTGTCTAAATGTTGATGAGGGAATTAAAAAGCTCAGGTGAATTGGAATGCTACAGTTGATATTTTTCACATGTACAATTAGTAACTCTAATTGTACCTGCTGTAAAAGATGTTCTTTACTCTTACCCTCCAAAATTTGAGGGCCCAGAAGATGTGCCCTTCACTAAGACTATAAGAAACAGATATGTGAGGGGAGCAATCACATACTTGAAAAACCTAGCCATGGCTTTTCTGTGTAATTCAGACTTTACAGTGGGAGCCAGTTGCTGAATTAGATGATTTATATGCAATAGGTATAATGGGATCCCAGGATATCAAGGGTCGAATAAAAACATTGAAACACCAAAGATGAGGACAGTGTATTTACCATAATGGGCAGCATTGGCAAAACAACCTTCATAGTAGTTTGTCACATGTAAAAGCTTGGTACTGGCTCAATAATCAGGGTGTTCCCAGAAGGGCAATGGATAAGAAGCCTAATAAGTTCCTGCCTGATCAATATAAGCAGAAAAGTTCAAGTGTAAAGGAATGAAAGGCTACTGTGAATTAAAGCAACAGAGAATCAAGGTCTCTTATCCAATTTCCAGACTTGAGCCAATTTACAGATCCAGAGTCCCTTGAATGAATGGGTGACCAGGTCCCCTGTGGGAATAATCCTTCCCTAACTCCCAAAAGTTTGAATATAAACTTTATACCCATCATTTCTCAAAGAGACCTATAACCTTTTACTAGGGTAAGTATACATTGGGGAAAAGCAAATACTCAGACCTTTCATGGCATGTTGGACACTGGCTGTGAACTGACATTGATTTCTGCATAGCCAAAACAGCATTGTGGCCCTCCAGTTACAGGACTTGTTTATGGAAGCCTGCTGGTGATGAATGGTGTTTTAGCAAATGTATGACTGATAATGGACCCATGAACTCATCCTATGTTAATTTCCCAAGTCCTAAAATGAATAATTGGAATAGATAGACATAAGAGTTTTCAGAATTCTCACATTCCATCCATTGCCTGTGGAGTGAGTGCTTTTCAGGTTGGAAAGGCCAAATGGAAGTCATTATAGTTTCCTCAAGCAGGGAAATAGTGAACAAAATACAGTATCACATCCATGGAGGGATTTTAGACATTAATACCACTATAAGGACTTGAATAATGTAGGGACATTGGGTCCAACAGCATCTCCATTTTACTTTCCCTTATGGCCTTTTCAGAAGACAAATCAATCATAGAGAATGGCAGTTGATCACTGGATACTTATTCATGTAGTGACTCTAATTGCACCTGCTGTGCCAGATGTGGTTTCTTTACTTGAGCAAATTTACACATCTCCCGGTACTTGGTGTGAAGCTATTAATCTTGCAAATACTGGCCAATAGTTTAGCTGGATGGTTGGGTACTTGGAAGGAGTACAATTGTAAAATTGGTAGCAAAGGTATTTCAGGAAGGTGCATGTGGATAGATCTTTCAAAATAGGCAAAGGATGCAGATGTAATTGTGTCCCATGTAAATAAATGCTCATCAATATGGCCTTGGAGAAAATGACATTAGGAATCAAGCAAATGAGCTGATTGGTTCAATGATAGCAATCAACCTCTCTTCTCAGCCATCCTTGTCATTCCCCAATGGGCCCATGAACACAGTGACCAGAATAGCAGGGATGGAGGATATATGCGGGATCAACAACATGGATTTCCATTAACTAAGGCTGACCTGGCTATAGCTGCTGCTAAATGACAAACCTGCCTGCCTCAGAGACCAACACTGAGCCCCTGATGTGGCACCATTCTTTGGGGTGACCATCTAGAAATCTGGTGACAGGTTGACTATACCAGACCACTTCTGTCATTGAAAGGGCTCTGTTATGCCCTTATAAGAATAGAATCTTAATTCTAGGTATGTATTTGCCTTTCCTGCATGTAATGTTTCTGCTAAAATGTCCATCCATCTATGGAGTTACAGAATGCCTTATTCACCATTATGGTATTCCACACAGCATTGCTTCTGACCAAAGAATGCACTTCACAGCCGAGAAAGTATGGCAGTGGAATCAAAATCATGGAATTCCCTGGTCTTGCCATGTTCTCCACCATTTTGAAGCAGCTGACTTGGTAGAACAGTGGATTGGCTTTATAAAACAAAAGAAAAAAGACAAAGAAAAGTGAAAATAAATAAACAAACAGTTAAAGCGCCAACTAGATGGCAATAGACAGGAGGGTTGAGTCAGGGTTCTCCAGAAAGCTGTGTGTGCTCTTATTAGCATCCAATATATAGGGCAGTTTCTCCTATGACCAGCACTTATGGGTCCAGGAATCAAGGGCTGGGGATGGGAATCAGAGCACTCACCAATATCCCAAGTGACCCATTAGCCAAATGTTTCCTTCCTGTTTTCACCAACCTATGCTCTGCTGGACTAGATGTTCCAGAGTGGGGAGTGCTTTTCCAGGAGGTACAAGGAACATTCCTTTGAACTGGAAGCTTACACTTCTCCCTGGCCACTTTGGGCTCCTGATGCCCTTGAGTCAACAGGCTAAGAAAGGAGTTAGAGAGTTAGTAGAGGTGACTGATCGAGACTATGGTGGTGGAAATGGAGTATGACTAGAGTGCAGGATATCCTTTAGCGTGCCTCTTAGTTTACCATGTCCTGTGATCAAGGTCAATGGAAAACTATAACACCCCACTCAAGGCACTGTGATTATCAAATGTGGACTGAAAACTACCAGCTCTTCAGAATTTCTCCAGCCTTCAGTATCAGATTGGTACTGCTGAGGCATCTAGCAATATGGACTAAACAGCTACAAGGTTCCTGAATGCTCAAGCCTGCTGACTGCTATTGTTGGATTGCCATAGCTAAATCAATAAATCCCCTTTACAATACCAAGTTACTCTGTCAGTTCTGTTCCTCTGAAGAATCATTGACTAATACATTCCTTATCTGGTGGCAATATGGGAGGTAGAGCCTTGCTGGAGGAGATGTGTAGTTGGGGGCAAGCTTTTTCATCTTTCATTCCCTTACCAGTTAGCTTACTTTTGCTGCTGTTTCCTACCTGTTGTGGCAGAACCTCTGTCAGTCCCATCCTTTCCACTGCCATCATGAAGCTTCCTCTTAAGACTGTAGGTCAAAATTAACCATTTTTTTTCCATCAGCTGCTTTGGTCTGGTGTTTTGCACCAGTAATGCAAAGGTAACCACAACATAGCATAAGTCTCTAAATTAAAAAATTAAGGTCAAGTCTTCAGAAATGAAAGATAACATTCTAGTGGTTTTGAAACCACTGTTTCAAAATGTTTTTGGAAGAAGTGTCTTCAGAAAATAAGTGTTGCACAGCTACATGATCCATGAGAATTTCTTAGAAAATGTTTCATTCCTTTAAACATTATTTCCTCTCCCTAGCATATCAAATATAAATATTTCACATTGTATGTCTGTCAATCTATGTAAATGTAATCATAGTCCATATATATATTGCATGCCCTTAAATGTGTCTACACACACACACACACACACACATATATATATATATATATATATAGTGAGTCTTAGCTTATGTTGCCATGAACAGGAATAAGTACAAAAGATGCAAATATTAGTTTATCACAGATCACCTGTATACATCTTCATATTGTTTCATTTTGTTTTCTCGCATAAAAACAATATGGTAAATAAAAATAGACCATTTCTTTATGGAAATTAAATATAAAATGTGAACTAAGTCATTCTTCTGGAATGTTAACTATTACTTAGAGCATTTCACACGCATTGCAAGGAAGCACCTACTAAATGCATTTGACTCCAACATAGTAAGTAATCTCTCTATAATAACTTGAGTAGATAAGGATAATCTAAAAATAAAGAATTTGAGCAGAGATGACAAGACCTGTCTTATAGACAAAACTTGCAGGCAGAAGCAACAAAAGTGTCCAAGATTGTTGAGGTCTGAAGGAGCTTGGCAGGATAGAAGGCTCAGAGGTTTACTGGGCTACACAAAAGAGAAAGTGGGAAAGGGCAGTGGATCAGATTGAAGAAGTAGCCTATAGCCAGATTCAACCACAACTGATTTTGTATTATTTTACTCTTAGTACAAAGGCAATCAGTTCAATGTGTAAGCTATGTGCATTGCTAAGACAAATGTAGTCAGTAAGACAAAATTGGTGCATGTGTTTCCCCCCCTCAGTATATTAACCATATATTCTACCCTGAGCCTTTTACAGACTTCAAAATCTTTCCCCAAAGTTTCCCACTTTTGAGTGGGTAGAATCCAAATCTCTCTGTTTCTCAATAAGGGTGAGGTTGTAAGACTATATTCATTGCTAACATCTTGGGAATTCAGGGGAAGCTGCCCACAACACTACAGTTTGCAGACAGTACACTGGGATGGTTGATTCTCTCCTCTACTCCTTTTCCAATAGGAATAATTATACTTTTCACAATGAAAAAGAAGAAAAAGTTACTGAGAGTTGTCATTTATTTTTCATCAATTTGGTTTTCATACCTATGCAATCATCTGTCAACAGAATATATTATTAATTTTTACATTAATACTCCATAGCATTAATTTTTACATTATTTTTTACAGAACATAGCATAAATTTTTACATCCAGGAGCACTTCCTATTCAGGGACTTATAGTTTCCTTCCATTAGATTTTTTTTCCTCAAAGACCCTAAATGAGGCTTCCAATTTAGTTATGGCTGTGTGCATCTGACTGTCTCTTTTTTAATCATCCTTCCACTAAATGAATAATTACATTGTTCAATGATAATTGACCATCAATTGCTCCCAAAATAACTGAATATGGAATTTCTAGCAATCCCAAGTTTAGCATTCCATGCTACCCTGAATCACTAGCCCATTATTATATTATTATTATCACTCTTCTTCACATGGATGCCAGGGATTTACCTCTTTTATTCCCATTCTCTGTGATAAGGTCAGAAATATGACAGCTGATATACATACTCATAGAGCAGTCTGAACTCAAGTTCAGTTCCTGCTTTGTAAGAGTTGAGTATGCTTACTTGCTTGAGGTGTTGCTGATGGGTTTCTTTCTCTGCTTGGACCTGTGAAAGGGGGCCAAATTCTTTTGCCATTCTGGAACTTCCCCTGGATCTCTTACTTCAATAAATATTTTCCTACCTCCCAAAAAGAAATATGACAGCTGAATGCCAATATCTACTTATTTGTGTATTTTAAATGTTTTCTTTATTTTACATTAATTAATTGATTGATTTATAGAGAGAATATGGCTGTGCCAGGGCCTCTTGTCATTGCAAAGGAACTCCAGATGCATGCAACATTTTGTGCCTCTGACTTTGTTTATGTGGGTACTGGGGAATTGAACCTGGACCAACCCAGGCCTTCAGGCTTTGAAAGCAAGTGACTTTAACTACTGAGCCATTTCCCCAGCCACTGAATGCCAGTATCTGTCCACATTGCAATATTCTACTGCTTCAATAATGGGACATACCACCAAACTACATTCCTCTTAGTTTATTATGGGGAAAGTAGTGAACCAGTTTAAAGAAAAATGAGGATTCTCCTCTCATGTAGTCAGTCTTAGTAATTCTAACATTAAAATCATCTTCTCAGGGTGGAAATAGGACCAAATATTCAAGGCTAACCAGCCTGGGATACATAGTAGTGAAAATATCACAAAAATATCACAATGATCTTTCTTTGGATTCTCTGGTAATTTCAAAAGCCTGGTGGCTTCTAATGATGTGTCTTTTTGTCTTAAGTCCATGAGTTGTCTGCCATAATGAAAATACACAATCAGCTCGGCTTTTTGCCTTTGTTGTGGCCAGATACATCTCATACATAATCCATAAAAAATGGCAAGAAATATTACCTGATCACATAACACAACCCTTAAAAGGCCCACTAATGCCGCCACAAAACCAAAAAAGCAATTATTTGTCTTGCAGAAGGCCCCTGAAATCATGTGGCTTCTAGAGAAGTGATTCTATAAAGAAATAAAGTACCTCCAATTTTTTCTTCCAGGGTATTCAGGGTTACCGGGTTTATATTAAGATCTCTGATCCATTTGGAGTTGATTTTTGTGCAGGGTGAAAGGAGTGGGTCTAATTTCATTTTTTTTACACGTGTTTATCCAAGTCCTCCAGCACCATTTGTTGAAGATGTTATCTTTGGCCCAGCGTACATTGTTGGCCCCCTTGTCAAAGACCAGATAACTGAAGTTACTTCCATTTAAAGCTGGGTCTTCAATTCTGTTCCATTGATCTGTCTTTGTTTTTATGCCAGTACCATGCTGTTTGGAGGTACTCTGCATGAAATAGGAGTGGGAAAAAAATTCCTGAGCAAATCTCCAGCAGCTCAGGAAATATGACAAACACTTAACCAATGGAACCTGTTCAGGCTCAGAAGCTTTTGTACAGACAAACAAACCACACTCAAAACCAATAGACCCCCTTCAAATTGGGAAATGATTTTCGCCAGCCACAACTCTGACAGAGGCCTAATTTCAAAAACCTACAGAGAACTCAAAAAAATTAATAGCAAAAACCCAAAATGCCCCCTCACAAAATGGGGCACTGATCTTAACAG
>PVHP010034334.1:0-19126 GCA_004024765.1 Zapus hudsonius
AACCTAACCTGCCCTTCCAAATTTACTGCAGAGCTCAACAGCTCTCAGCGCCTGAGCCACTGTGGAAGGGGACGTCCCTTCTTACGTGTTATGTTTTATGAATTAAGGCTCAAAGCAAAACTCAATTCCACAGTAGTTTTATTTCATTTCCTTTAACAATAGACCCTTTGAAGACCTGGCCGGTAGTAGAGTGAATTGGCCTAGTTATTTATTTAGCTAACACATTGCTGGTAAGAGAGTCATAAAGTGCTTATTTGACTTCATTGTTCCCGTGTGTGACTACCAAAAGTTTTGGCCTGTCGTTCCTAAGAAGAAAAAATATATATATATACATATATATATGAAACAAAGCAGAAGTTTCTGTGTAAGTCATTTAAAAAAATTTATTTTATTTTATTTGTAAGCAGAGAGAGAGAGAGAGAGAGAGAGGAGAGAGAGAGAGCACCAGAGCCTCTTGGCCACTGCACACAAACTCTAAACACGTGCCACTTTGTGCATATGGTTTTATGGTTTTACTGGAGAATCAAACCCAGGTTGTTAGGCTTTGCAGGCAAACGCCTTAACTGCTGAGCAGTGTCTCCAGCCCTGTGAAGGTCATTTCTACTAGGACACTGACATGGGGCTGCTTCTGGCCAGAGCCACCCTGGAGATTTTCTGACTGGAGCTGGGCTGCCGAGGACCTCTGCAATGTCCAGAGTAAGGCTTGCTCCACACTTCTTGAGCTCCCACCATGTTTCTCATTGGCCTTCTATCCCTGCCTGCCTTCAAAGCCGAGGCGAAGCTCGGTATGAGGAAGATGAGGGAAACATTACTGTAGACGGTGGCCAGCATCACAAGGACACAGGGCAGTGACAGTGGTCTCTTTGCACTGGGTCTGCTCACCCTCCCCAGGCTCTCCTAGTCACACAGTGTCCACCCTCACCGTCGATGGCTCTGCGAGCCCTGCTGAAGACTACCCTGGCCTTCACAGAAGAATGACCTATAGGCCCGGCATCTATAGGGATACATGGTTATTTAAAGAATGAGCCTCCCCTCAGCAGCTGCCCAGTCAGATGCCACCCTGGATGCTTCCTCGAAGTCCACCGTGGCTCTTCCTCATGGGACCTACACCAGGGGGGGTGTCCAGACTGGCTCCTGTGGATCATGGGAGTGTCTGTCCTTATCATGCAGGAGATAGGGTTTGGAGGATTTTATTTGAAGAAATAAAGGAGCTGAAAGAGGGGCATGTGGTGGGAGTGGGGGTAACCTAGGGAGGAAGATGAGCAGGGGAAGTTTCCAGAAAGCAGATAGAGGAAGTCACGATGGCTGACACCATGACCCTTCTCCTCCCTGCTTTGCCCCGGGCCTCACCTGCGATGCCCCTACCGAGAGACTTCTTCCGCCACTTCCTGCCCTCCTCCTTAAAGCCCCACCTTCACTGGCGCTCCGGCACAGCCAGGAGCAGAGTCCCTCCTCACCACAATATCATACATGGATGGTGCCCACTATTGCTTGGTGACAGGAAAGGCTCCATGTGCCCTGGGAAATGGGGAAGAAGGTGACCTTCACCATGATTGCCCATCTGCCCCTCTGCTTCCTGGGGCAGTCATCACCGGATTCCCCGGCTGGCGTTAGATGCCACCCAGCATCAAGCAATCCCAGGAGAACTGGCAGGGGTGCTGCCTTGGGGTTCTTTAAAACAATCACACGTCCAGTGGGTGCAGCTGTTGTGTGAAATGGTTGGCGTCATCGTCTTTGCACACAAGGAGCGCATGCCTGCACGGCCACCTAAAAGTGCAGGGCATCTTGTTTAGCGGTCTGCTAAAGGCCCAGAGATAATGGTGGCCCCAAGGACATTCCATCGTGATGTGAAGCCATGAAGCCAGAGCACCACGTCCCTGGCTTCTCCCTGCACACTGCAGGCGTGGGCACGTGGGATGCCCTCAGGTGCAGACTCTATGTCACAATTCATTTTCTTTCAAGCAAAGGAAGGAGTGATGGCACTTGTCCACAGAAAGGTCTTGGTCTTGCATACACTCGGGCCAGGCACACAAGTGGTTACAATTGTGGGTGTCTCTGCATCTTTAGAATTAAAGTGACAGGTGCAAGCAAGTGGAAAAGCCTCAGTTGTCCACATACGTGTGGGAAGGTGATCGGAACCTGTTTCTGCTGAACTGGAAGGGACACAAGACTCATTACTGTGACTGAACTGGACGGGCTCACTGACTGGTATGGTGGGTCTGCTTTCTGTCCCCTGAGGCTGTAAGCCTGCTGGTAGAGCAGAGGTGCATTCCAGAGCCCACAGTGCAAAGTCAACCAGAACCTCTCCTCATGTGAGGAACATGTGGCCTGGTTCAGACAACACCCTTCTCTTGAGTTGACTTTCCGACTTCCTCTAGGTCACATCTACACTTCTGCATCACTTTATTCCGCTGAGACTTTTTGTTGACAAGATCCAGGGTTGGTGACAGCTCCGAGGACCCTGCCCCATGCCCCTCAGCCCCTGGCCAGGCTGCCTGTGAGATGCCGATTCCAATAAGCAGTCAGCTGTTCAGATCACACTTGGGGACCTCTCTACCTCTCGGCCGGGGAAGATGGCCCTGGCCATGATCTCGGGGTGACCCGAGGCCATGCAGGGCAGTGGTCTGGTGGTAGGTACCGAGGTAGGTCAAGAGTCAGCAGCCTCATGTGGATGTGGCTGCCGGAACACCCACGCAGAAACTGTGCTGTGCGCGCGCACACACACACACACACACACACACACACACACACACACACACACACACCATGTCGCAGCCTCTCTCCCCGTGGGCTCCAGTTTCTCATCCCTCACCATGTGTGTGATATTCATCCTTAGATGTTTTCTGAACCAACTCTGTATGGATTAACTATTAGAATGTAGCTGCCTTTTCCAGTCCCATTTTTATGAATTATTTGTTTTTACCTCATCGGAGGGAGGAATTATAGTTCTCATTTTAAAAATCGGAAAATAAATGGAATATTCATTTCTCATTTTATATGGTTAAAATAAACTTTATAAAATTAAAAAAAAGCCATTAATAAAAAACAAGAACTCCTCCTCACATCTCAGTCCTGTCGGTGCAGCTGCTGGGGAGAAGATCACGGAGGGCCAGAGGTGCCAGACAGCTCCCCGAAGCTCTGGTGCGTGGTTCTCACTTGGACAGGCTGAGAAGCAGCAGTGTTCTTGGGCACCAAATAGAAGCCCTGTCCATGAGCACTGGGGAGCAACTGCCAGGCTAGGACCTCGGGACGCCAAATTGCCACAAAGGGACACATTCATCCTGGCCTGCAGGACATAGGGGAGGCTCTGCTTGGAGGAGCTCACGCCTCCTGGAAGCCCTCCATTGGCCCCCTGGGGACTCCTGACATCCCAGTCTTTCCAGCTGGATAAATACATGCCAAGTTTTAAGTCCAGAGGATTTAGATTCTGGGGAGATCTCAGAATTGAATTCAATATTCCCCAGTTGCTGCCCCTGAAAACACCAGGTCTCCACTTGTCTTGAATCCCAACGGACAGTCATGGAAATGCCACCAGAGGATATCGGGATCACTGTCCAGTGTTCAAAGGAGAGGGAGGACCAGCATTCAGAGAGAATGGCCATGATTTGAATCTGTGGTGACCTTTGCCACATTTTGGAACGGCCGACCGTATCTCAAATGTGTGTCTGAAAAGAACAGCCATGTCCTTTCTGAGGCTGGCTTCCTTGTCTTGTCACTTGACCCTTCGGGCACATGCTGGGACATATCTGCCTCAGTCCCTTTCCCTGGATCCTCTGCTCCCTTGGGGCTCCTGACAACCACCCTGATCGCCTCACAGCCAGTGCAGAGGATTTGCTAAAGTTATCTCCCCTCCACTCTAGCTTGGGCTCCCCAAACCCTGATAGCTGGAGCACCCCAGGGGCCCCTAAGTTTCCTAATACCAGATCTCCTGTCTGGTTGTGGCTCTGACTCCATGGACATATTGTGACCTGGTGGGCTGTCGTGTTCCTCTGTCCCTCACGTGTTGGCTGCGTCATTGTGGAGGGACGAAGGTGAGACCTCCCTGCCTGCAGTCCAAATGCTCGGGCCCTGTCAGCTGAGGGCCAAACTGAACCCTGCAGTTAAGCCTCTGCAGGGCAGGAACCATCTGCCTTGGTGTTGTGGTGGGGCTGGAAGAGCTGGCAGGTTCATGCGGAAGAAAGCAAGAACCATGTCTGCGGAGCAGGATGTGACAGTCTTGTTTAATAAAAGAAGGTGATCTTAGTGCTGAGTCACCGTTCAGGGACATCTGCCTCTCCCCTTTTCCATCCCAATAACATGATGATCATTGGCCTGAGTCAGCTAAATGACTTCCTCAAAATCACACAAAAATGGTGGTCCTCAGATTTTATCCTAGGCAGAAATATTAACTATCTCCTCATAAAATTTTTTATCTAAAAACTGCAAGCTGAAGTTACCAGTGAACCCACCTTCTATCTCATGATGGCGTCACTGTTGTTTATCTGAAGCATGTCCCCATGAGTAGCAGTTTGTGCTTCCTTCCAGACACAATGACTTTCCTCTGAATTTGTTATATAACCATGATATGCCCTGGAAAAAGACCACATGCAATGCAATGAAATAGTGGACACCTGTCCAGGTTAAGGTTGAATAGGAAGCAAACCTGACAGGTGAATTGAGAGACTGGCAAAGAGGAGAGAGGGAATTGGGGGAAGTGGGGGTAGTCAGAGAGTGGGGGGAGATATACACTATTCTAATTCAATAATGAATCAAAACCATAAAATCTTTACTTTCATACAGCAAGCTCTCAAGGAACTTGGGGGCATCGCCTGGTAAGAGGGACCCTGAATAGGGTGGGGGGAAGCCTAACCCCAAAGCAAGTGACTCTGCCCTTTAACTCCCTGTCCCAGTCATGGGTTAACTTCCCACACTAGCTGTTGATCAAAGAGACCCATGAGGTCCCCAAAACAAGGCACGCTTATGTCAAGGCTCTTGAATACCTGCTCCAGGCCAAAGGTAAGACCGTATTGCTGAAGATACCACAGAGTGTGGTCACACAATACCGAAAGTCCCTGCTGGATTCTAGCCTGTGTAGTGCGAGAAGGTGTTGCATGAGCTGCCAGGGGAAACTGGCCAATGATATTGGGAGAAAGCAGACGTCACTGATACACAACATCGGCCAATGTTACGAGAATGCTGAGGACACAGCTATATGGCAGAGACCAGCAAGTCAAGAAGTGCTCATTTGTGCAATAGTGACACTAAACCTAGGTGGGGAATCAACAGCTTGCTGATTGGCTAAGAGATCTGCTCAGTGGCAAGGAACCCTTAGCTGGAACTGGAATCTAAGGCAAATTCTTATGAAGACCAAGAACCCGTACTCCAAGGGGAACCCCCCACTAACCATGGGCCTACAGAGAGACTCCACCCATTAGGCTCTCGCCAAATTAACAGTGTTTGTCACATTTAACCCATACTGATCTCACTCTCCGTTGGAGAGTCTGCTTGTATTTTTCAGCCAACATCAAGAACTTGGACAACCCAATTCCACCAACAGGACCTGAGATGATGGTTTACACCCAGGCAGGAGGTGAGCCACCCCGATTCATCATCTAGGGCCCAAAAACACCTTTGAGGAAGTGGTGAGATGAGACGGCAAGTCAGATAACCTATGAAAGGGTATGGAGACAGACACCGAGGATACCCAACATAGTCCAAAGCGGAAATCCAGAGACTCTTAAGATCTCAACAGTAAAGCTGACTTAAAACTCACCCACCATGACTCAGGGAACTTTGTGGAAGAGGGATTGGAAAGATGGTAAGAGCCATGGTGGGGAGAATATCCAGAGACATTGCCCCCTCCCAACAACAACACACACACACACAAAAAGAAACCTAGCTACTTGGTGTACAATTCATAACCCCCTGTCCTATGGACTGGTCCAGAATCCCACTGAGGAGGGCCCCCAGTGGGTTGGGACAGGGAGGAGAAATGGGGGTCCATCACAAGACTTGCTTATACAATGTATCTAATTATTATTAACAATAAATAAGTTTATAAAAAAGAGTGACAAATAATTCCTGGACAGTCCTTGGAGTCCTAAGGTGGGAAAAGGAAGACCAATGTCTGGGGGATGAGGTTTGCCAAGTGGCCAGGAGGTGAGTCTCCTTTCACCCTGGGGCTAATTGAAAGGGAGAGAGGAAGCATTACGAAGAAGAAGCAGGTACACAGATAGGCCCACAGGAGATCTTAATTTTAATTCCTGTCTGCTGGGTGGAGCTCTGCTATCTGTAGCAGCTGCCCCAGAACTGGGATTCCTCAGGTGCATGTGCTCAAGCCTTCCCCTTCCGGACACTGCACCCAGACGTGCAGATTCTTCTGGATTCAGCCCCAGACTCAAAATAAAAAGCCTGGCTTCTCAGGAGGCTTTTGGTGGGGTTTGGACCTCTCCATATCTGAGGGTTTTGCCACCGTGAGGTTTTGTCCTGCCCACCCTGGCGACTTAGCTGTTGCCAGGACAGGAGAGGATATACAGGGGGCCTGGGACCCTCACCCCTTCTTCCTCTCCTCGCCCTTTGTTTCCAGACTAGCCTCCCTGCCCTCCCCCAGGGCGGACAGGTGGGAAGGATTGTGAGCTCCTTCCAAGCTCTCAGGAGGATGTGCAGAGCACACGGAGGTCTGGGCCCTCGCTCAGGCCCCCAGAGGGAACAGCACGGGTCCCCTGGGCAGAGTAGTAGTTCCAGCAGCCAGACAACCTTCTGTGGGCAGAAAACCCCACTTGAAAACGTCCTTAGTTTGGGCACTCATGGGGTGAGGGAAATGCTAATGTGTGGTTCAATAGCATTTTTCCCGGCCTTGGGGCCTCTAGGAATGTCCAGAGTTTGGACAGAGAAGGCTCTAGTTCTTACAAAGCACATAGCTCCTCACCTGAAGGCTCCTGTAAGTGTTCAAGAGGAGGCTTACAGTGAAGTCTGTGTGTAGGTGGTGTTAAAAGCAGACAGACAAGGCTGGAGACGTGGCTCGATGGTTAAGGTGTCTGCCTGCAAAGCCTAAGGACCCAGGTTCCATTCCCCAATACCCATGTAAGCCAGATGCACAGGGTGGCCCATGCATCTAGAGATTTTTTGCAGGGGCTAGAGATCCTGGCATGCCCATACCCAGAAAATTCCCGTTCACGCCATGAAGGCGATACTGGCCACACCCCCACCGTCTCACTGAGCAGTGTGCACTTGTCCTTGCATCTTGAGCAGTAATTGGGTCCACAAGAAATCCAAATCACGATTGTTCTTTGTTCGCTTAATTTCTCAGAGTGAAGCAGGAACAATGCGGTGACCTGCTGGGGAGAAACAAACTCACAGCCTGGACGAGGCTGTGCAGTGTGCTCTGTGTGTGGGCTTTGGGGTGAACCTATGATGAAAGACACAGTAAAAATAATTTGATATGCGTCCACAAATGACAGCATTCTGTAGATGACAGAGGCCTGGAAAGGAGGCACACGTTGACCGAACTTCTTGGTAGTGAGTGAAGGCTCCACAGAGGCCCTGGTTAGCTGTCATTGACTCTACTTTAACTCTGCCCTCAGTTCTTTTCTCTGTACCTTTCACTCTTCAGCCTGAAGCTCTGCTTCTTACTCCATCCTGAGCCATGGGCAGTCAGTGGACATTTGGAGAAGGGACCACAGGGGAGAGATGGGGCTGCGGGAACCCCAGAGGGGCAGCATGGATGGCAGGGTCCCTGCTCACTAATAAGGCTCTCTGCCATCTGATGCCCGAGCAGCAGAGAGCAGTCCAGCCCACCTGCTCTCCCGGAAATGCTATCTGGATGTCCGTCTCTGAGTCCAGCTCTGGGAATACACCTGCCAAGACTCAGCCTAGAACTTGGTATTATTCTCTACCACAAGACATGCAAGTCCAGTATGTGGACTTGGGTACAATTTAGTGGATATTCTTATTAAATACATTAGCCACAGACTAATCCCAGAAAGAGAATCGGGGACCTATACCTCTCTCTGACCAGTTAGAAGATTGCTTCTGACAATCAAGTTAGAAGATTTATGGTATCTGTGAAATGTATTCAACCATTCCCAGTCTGTCAGTTCCTCGCTTCTTCATTACTCATTAAGTGTTATCTGAGCCCTGCTTTGTTTCAAGCAAGAGTGTGGAAGCTTTAGCAAGTGCAGAATGAGAAGCAGGGGCGGCCATGCCGATGTCTTCTGAGAGTTAGCTAAACGAAAGGTGAGCTCAAAGTGCTGAGTCACTCACTTCACACAATTCTGATGAAAAGACAATATCATTATTGAGGCTGAATTAATGACAGGCAAGGAGCTTTTTCACTGTCCCCATCTTGGTCAAGCGCGCATGCTCCAGAAGGCAGTGCTCACACATGGAGCGGCCGGTGCTCTTCTTTGTCGAAGAAGACTTTCAGCAGCCTGCTCGGACAAATCTCAAGTGCATGATAATTTTAGATGCTCTATCAAATATGATCAAAGATGTCAGTGGCCTCGAAGCCTCGTGGCCCAGGTGCCTGGATGAGTGCAGAGTCAAGTCCTTACCTCCCTCTGTTCTGGGACAAGAGAGAGAGGACTGTGGGGTGCGGCTCCAGGGAGCTGGGCCCAGCAGGGCGATCGCAGACTCAGGAAGGTCCTTCCACCTGAAGGAGAACGTGGACCACGTGATACCAGGGCTGCAGAGATGCACGGAGCATGCGCCAACAACTACCCGAGAAAGCAGAGGCGCTGCCAGGGAGAGATCAGGTCTACTGTGCTGGTCAAGAGGCAGCTTCCCGCAAGAAAGCTCCCCAGACCAGCCATGAAGACCCAGGTTGGCAGGAAGACAGGCGCCAGGAGCGGAGCGGAGAGCCACCCAGAACCAGGGCTGACAAGGTGACTTCAGAACCTGCTCCACAAGCACAGCTGCTCTGAGTTCCCGGGAAGGTGCCCTCGAGGGCCCTTAACATGTCTGTGTTTAAGGTCCTCAGCCATGGAACAGGAAGTGTGTCCTAGAACATGTAAAGGAAGAGCAGAGGAAGAGAATTCAGGTCTCTCTCAGACATCTGGTGCCCTGGGGGCGTCTGTTATCACTGGGTCACAAGCCAGGAAGGGTGTGTTCGGCTTTGGTCTGGTGAGATGTAGCTTGTTCTGCCTGGCTAGGCCAGGTGCAGAACTCAGCCTAGAACAATGGACAAGGGTTCTTGACAAGAAGAAAAAGAAAAAGAGAGAGAAACAGCAAAGGAGAAAGAGAGAGAGAACTGTTTCAGATGAAGCCATTCTGGCACAAAGCCTGTGAAAGTTCTATGCCTTATTCTTCCGACATTTGTGTAGCGATTATTGTGGAAAAGTTAACCGATACACAGAATGTCGTGTAACGTGCTAGAAAGGTAGGTGACATAAACGTTAAGGTCAACTGAGAGGAAAGGAACAAAGGTGATCACGAGCAATACCTGGCCAGGCCCACCGCCGTTTTCTCCCTGTTGTTGGCCAGGAGCGTCCACACAACAGCTTCCAGTATTAGAAACTAAACAGACAGGTTTCTGAAGTAGTCATTGGTCAAAGAAGAACGTGCAAAGCGAATGACAATATGTCCTATGAAAACGAAAACTCCAGCTCTCACGATTTACAAAATCCAAATGCAAGTGAGGCAGGAGGTGCAAGCTCTCCGGTGTCCACAGAGGAGCAGGAGGGTGGGGTGATGGGCTGACACCCAGAGGAGGTCCTCTCCCCGCAGCAGTCCAGGATGCCCGGCTGTGGGCGTCTGAGCCTCCTTCCTGCTGGAGGCAGCTGGCTCCCCCCCGCCCCAGGCCAAGACCCCTTAACTTTTGTTTCTAGCCGCAGCTCTGGGAGAGCCGAGCTTGGCTTTTCTCTAAACAACTGTGTGTTGCTATCATGGAAGCTTCTTTGTTAGATGAAGAATTTGGTAAAGACTTCGTTTCTTTCTTTGCCTTGCCTTCTGGGGGGTGTGGATCACCTTGGGGACTTCCTCGGCAGGATGTTTTCTGCACACTTTTCATCAACATCAACTTAAATTCTAGTTTCTTTTAAGTTCATGTCCTATTTTTACTGATCTAACTATATTATATTTATATTATATTATAAAGTATTTTTAAGCTCTGAAACAGTTTTCTCTGGGGCTGCCTGCAAAAAGTAATGTGCCTCCCAGAAAGAAAATGGCTTCCATAGATATTTATTAAATTAGCCACACTAATTTGTCAAGAAAGGATAAAATGAGCCTACCATATCGCATTTCATTTCATTTTTTAGTAATCGCACAGCCTCTGCACTTCTTAATATCACTTTATTCTAATGTAACTTTATGCAAATATGGGAAGTTGCACAAAGGCATCTGAGGCCCCACATCACATTCTTGGGATTCACTTTGGCCTGAGGTTAGCTAAGCTGCCGACCTGTGAATACATTTAGGAACTCTCTGAACCTGGCTTTATTTCCAGGGCTTAAATGGGGCCGAAGAAAGTTGTTCCCTCTAAATGTCTTCATCATGTCTTAAACATTTGGAGTGTCGTTAGCACTTGGACACATTTAGTTGGGCAATAGCTCTCTGTTCCTTAATCTTTAAATTCAAGTGGTTCTTAAAGGAAATTGTGATTCATATGGTTCCAATTCCTGTATTCTGAAGGAAACGCTTCTAAATGTCGCTTTGTAATAGTTATCTGATGTCCATAAGTTTTTGAACTTTAAACAGTTTTCCCAAATGTTGGGGAAATGTTTGTTCCAGAACCTTCCATATATCCACTTTGAACTCATGAGATCTGAAATGACTTTTGTATAGGAGTAAATGCCAGTCCCTGCTGAGAATTGAATAATGGACCTCTAGCTTCTTTCTGAGGTGGAGTTGTAACTAGGCAAACAGGAATATGTGCTCTGTGATGGTTTGAGTAGAAGGAGAAAGGGAAGGTGTAGCTCACTGCCTCTCCATGGCATGTGTCTGTGTGTGCAATGTGATGGCCTGGCAGGGCTGTGCGGATGCTGGGTGCCTGTCCTCACTAAAAAACCGGCACCCAACAACAGCAAATGTTAGATTTGAGTCTGAGTCCCAGCTGCCACAGCTGGTAACTCTGGGACTTAGACAAATGAACTGGCAGCCCTGGGTCTCCGTGCTTTGGATGCTCTAAGACCATCGGAAATGGAAGTCATACACCTAAGAGATAGTGAGCACAGAACCCAGGATCCTGCCTGCCAGGCCTTCCCTCAGACATCCTGCTGCCTGGCCACAGCGTAGACCTCACTCCCTATGCCTTCCAGCCCTCCCCAGAGGACTTGGTCTAGACACAGCCTCTCCCCCCATCCGCAGAGCCTGGAGCAGGCATCCCCAGAGACTGGGAGAGGGCAGAGCTGGGGCTGGAAGGGGGGAGGCTAGCCACACACCGGCGCCCTCTCAGCCCTGACTGATGACTGCACTGAGGCTTCCCCTGCTCTTGGGAAGGTGTGATGCATGGCTCCCACCATGATAGACTTCCGCCAAAGTAAACCCTTTCCCAGGTCTCAACACTGCCAGGCTCGCCCCATCACCACAGGAAGGACGTCCAGTACAGGAAATGGGAGGAAGGGAGGGTGGGGCAGACGTAGTCACATAGCTTCTGTTACACTGCAGCTTTCCAATGTTCAGGTTCACTGTTGTTCCTAATCTCTTGTGTGTGTGAGCGCATGTGCCACAGTGCATGTGTGGAGGTCTGAGGACAACCTTGGGTGTTTGTTCTCTCCTTCCACCTGGCTTGTCCTTGAGCTTCTGGGGTCTCCTGGCTCTGCCTCCAGCTGCAATGAGCAGGTTGGGTTACCAAGCTGGGTGCCACTTTGCACCTAGCTTTAAGTGGATGCTGGGAATTGAACCTGGACGTGCAGAATGGTAAGGAATTACCTTTAGCCCCAGTTGCTATTGATCTCTTGAGGTGCCTAGTTTATAGATTCAACTCACCGTGGACATGCACACGTAGGAAAAGCACAGCCTGCCTCTGTGAGCATTCCCGCGTGCACAGTGTCCTGGACGGGACCCTGAGCCGGAAGCATGGCTGTGTGGGGCCCTGTGCGGTGCTTCAAGTGCTGACTGGCCATCCTGCCTCCATGTTAGGGCTTCTCTGGAGCAACTATTGCAGGCCATCCTTTAGGACATGATGCCCTGCCTTCTCCCTGAGCTTTGGGCAAAGGTGACCTTTAGTAGAAGCAGCAGCTGCACTAGGGTGTCCAGCCTTCTCTTGCTGCCGGGTGGCACTGGGGAGCACCTTGGTTGAAGTGGCCTTTCACATCCATGGGCTCTGAGCCCACGGATGAGCTGTGCATCAGGCTGGGGGTGGCCGCTTTTGGTAGTGACGATGACAGTGTCCACCGAAGCTCTCTGGAGATCCCCATGAGCGTGGTCGCCAACTGCCCCCCTTGCCCCTAGTTTGCTTTTGTTTTCATTTATATGGTTTTTTTGACTGAAATCATAGGCAGCACTGAAGCCCAGAACCAAATCAGCGATTTCGTCTGACATTATTGCATATGGGTTCATGAGGTTTTGTGGTTTCTTCATCAAACATGTAGTTAAACGTTACAAAACGAAACCATGAAAACCTTGTCTAGGAAAAATCCCTGTCTCTCCAGAGGCGCCAAATTAGCTTTAAAGCTAAACGCCGGGCAGGGCTGGAAAAGGTTGGTCTAAAGTTTAGTAAACTTGCCCAGATGGAACATTAAATCCAGCAATTACAGTGTTTCTAATAGTTTTCAATTTTGAAATAAAAATAAACTCTGAAAAAGAGGACCAGCACAGACCGCAGCCCCCGAACACCCTGATGCTCAGGGGACCCACGCTGAATGATGGCTTTGACCGAGGCCCATGGGAGAACTGGACGCTCCCAGGGTGGTGAGGCAGAGGGAGGCCCTGGGTATGTGCCCACCCTGGTCCGCCATGGCCGACGGCCCCGCCTGTCTGCAGCACGCGGTCTCCTTTTTTTACTTGTTTTCACAGTGAAAGCGGAGGCGAGTGCCTTCACCACTGAGCCATCTCTCTGGAGCCCCACATGTGCTTTTGAAGTCAGGCTTCCTGCACTTTCTGCCATACAAATCCGCTGTATGCTTATGGCCAAGAATTATAGGTACACTAAGATAATGCAGAAGACTGACGTTTCTGCCTTCCATGGAGAAATGCTGCCAGTATTTTAATGTTTTCAACCTTTTATGATGCACATTTATGCATCGAGTCGTATTATTACATACACATACACACATATATTCATATTCTTAGACTCTGGTTTTATTTTTCATTCGATATTCCACTGAATAAGGTAGGCCAAACTACAGTTCCTAGAATGTTGTCCCTGAACATGTAATTAATTTCTTATTGTAATACTTTATAGAAAATTACTGTCTACTTTTTCCTGAAATAACTGACATTTTTTAAGTCCTAGGAGAAGTTTCTTGGGATGTCAAACCCTGAAGCAATTGGCTCTTTCACAGGTTTGGGCTTTTGGAGACATCGCATACCGAGTGCCGTACAGTGACCGTTTTTAGTTACTCTGCATGACTCTAGTTTATTAGGAGAGTTTCAGAAGAAATGTTTTCTTCTGTGGGTTCTTTCGCATATTGACTTTGGGTTAGGTCTACCCCTCCTTTGTCCTGTATCCCTGCCCATCTGACATGTTCTTGCCCTCTCTCCCAATCATCAGTCCTCAGACTTTCATGTCACTAAGACGTGCTATCTTCCCTACCCTCGTCCCTTGAAGTGTCCTGGTCCCCTCTCATGGGATCCACTAGCTCCCTGGCATCTACGTGCTCCCACTCCCATCATGACACACATAGAGAGAGTCTAGGTTAGGATCCGCATATGAGAGGGAACACGTGGTGTTTGTCTTTCTGCACCTGAGTTATCTCACATAAATAATGTTGTCCCAAGTGTATCCATTTCTTAGCAAATTTTAGTTTTTCTGTTATATAAATAGAAATATTGGTCTAAATATTGATTCCATTATATATATGTAGTACATTTTCTTTATCCTTTCTTCAGGCGATGGGCATCTCGGCCATTCCATCGCCACGATGGGATGACAGGCACAGTGACAAGCACTGATGAACGGGCATCTCTCATGGAGGGGGACCTGCCTAGCTGGGCCACAGGGTAGATCGGCTTTGAGAGACGCTCCTCATGATCTCCATGGTGCTGCACCAGCTTCCACTCCCATCAACAGTGAATAAGAGTTCCTCTTTGCCACACCCTTGCCAGTACCTGTTATTCATTGTCTCCATGGAAACCATTTATACAGGGGAGAGATGGGATCTCAACATTGTCGTAATTTGATCTTCAAGATGTTGAAAACTAAAATCAAGAACATGGCAAGGGTGTTGGCTTTCTCCACTCTTTTTCCGTACAAAACCACAGCATATGAGAAGTGAGCCAAAGGCTACACATAGGAAAGGAAGAAGTCAGTGTACTCTTTGCAGATAACATGATTTTATACATGAGACTCCAAAACTCACCAAAAAACTCTTGAAAATGATAAATGCCTGCAGCAAAGCGACAGGTTACAAAATTTACACACAGAAACCTATGGCCTTCCTATCCACCAGGAGGAAATCAGGGAAGCATCTCAATTCTCACTTGCCTCAAAAGATAAATAAAATACTAGGAATAAACCTAATCAAGGAAGTAAAGGAGTCTATAATAAAATTTTAAAACACTCAAGATTAATTGAAGGTGTCATGAGAAAAGGGAAAGACCTCCCATGCTCCTGGCTCAGCGGAATTAATGTAGTGAAAATGGCAGTCTTATCAAAAGCAATTTAAAGATTCAGTGTCATGCACACCAAAGCCCCAGTGCCATTCCTCACAGAAATAGAAATCACTATCTTAAAATTTATTTGAAGTCAAAAAAGATGCCAAAGCCATCCTCTGGGGTGGGGGAGGGGACCAGCAGGAGGCATGTATGGTTCAAAAACAGACCCAAGAGTCTGATGTTAACCTACATAGCTATAACTACCTGAGCTTTTCTTTTACAAAAATGCCAAAAATACTCATTAGAAAAAGGTACCCTCGTTAATAATTGATACTAGACACTTTCTTTCACCCTGCACAAAAATCAATTCCAAATAGACCAAAAACTTAGTTGAGACCTGAAGCTCTGAAACTGCTAGAGGAAAAAGTAGGGAGAACTCTTCAAGATATAAGAATAGGTATGAACTTTCCAAGTTGGACTTCAGATGCCCAGGAAATAAGTTCAACCACTAATAAATAGAACCTTGTGAAATTAAAAATCTTTGCACAGCAAACAGTTAACTAAATCAAGAAGCAGCCTATAGAAAGAGAAAAATCTTTGCCAGGTTTCACCTGACAGAGGATTAATATCTAGAATATACACTCAATAAACCTAAAAAATGCTGAAACAAATAGTCCAATAAAAACGAGATGAAGAACTAAACAGAAAGTTCTCAAAGAAGAAATACTAATGCCCAGTAAGTATTTGCGTGTTCTCCTGTGACCCTTGTGTAACCTTATTTCGAACTCAGGGACCAGGAAGGACAGATTGAAAGACATGTCAGACTTATCAGATCCTGGCACTGGAAGGCAGGACCCCTGTGCATTTCAGAAAGGGAAGACACACTATTTCAATTCCAGAAGAAGCGTGTCGCCCTATTTGGAAGGTCTTTGAAGATGTAACTTGTTAAACTGAAATTCCTAGAGGCGTGGGTGCTGACCTGTACGTCAACATCCTCACAGGAGGACAGACAGACACAGAGACAGCAGCAAGGACCAGCCGCACTCCTGACACGCAGTTCCACATACCATGGAGCCAGGTATTCCCAAAGGCTCCACAGAGACAGGAGCATGGGTCTCCCCGACCCTCCAGCAGTGAGGAATTTCAGTGCCCACCAGGGAAGTTTGGACAGGGGTTGCTGCAGTCACACCCCTTGGGAAACCATGAGCCTAGAACCCCCATCCCGAGGGAACCCATGGCTGACTCTGGCCTGCGAGGCTGACTGTCTTCAGGTTCCACTCTTCTGAGACTGAGGTCTACCTAGTTCTCAAGGTCATTTTAGGTCAGGGCCTGAGACGGCTTGCACAGTGTTCAGGAGCAGGGAGGCTGCTCCGGGAGAGGATGGAGGGAAGGACGAGGAATGCAGCTGCATGGCAGGCGCCGGGGGAACTGGAAGAGCCTCTGCATGTCCCATCCAAAAGGCCTCACAGGAGGCAGGGACCTGCTGAGACCGTGTCCTCCACCTTCAGCTGCCAGAACTCGAGAGAATAAAGTCCGGGTGTTTGAGGCCTCTCAGTTGGCATTGTTGCTGGCAGCCCTGGGGCACCGGTGTAGCTTCCTGTGCCTGAGTCGCCAAGCCTCCGTCGTGCCCCAATGCCAACCCGGTCCTCCAAGGGCCTCCCTCATGAGGGCTGGAGAAAGGGCCTTGGCCTGAGCCACTCGGTCAGCGGTGCTGCCAGGCACATGGGTGCCCATACTCCATGGCCAGAGGAAGCGGCAACTTTCTCGTCCACCCTCGCCCGCCGGCGTCTTTCTGCAGGTGTGCGAGAGGTCCTCCAGCTGCAGACGAAAAAGAGAAGTCTCTTTGGAGACAGAACATTAGATTCCCTGCTTCCTGGACTGCAGCTCCAGCGAGCGCCCTGGGCTCAGAGTCCGGAACCGCTGGCTGCATCGACCGAGGAAGCAGAGCCAATGTCTTCACCCGTGAAAGGGCAGTGGATGGGTGGCCGACACTCTCACCCCGTCCCTCGAGCGGGACCCACTGGAGACAGGCTCCTTGGTAGCGGGAGGGGGACAAACTCTAACGGAGTGATTAGGAGAGAAACTGGGCACAGAGAGGACCGCGGAGAGGGAAGAAGGGAGGAGGAGAGAGAGAAAGTAACAGAGAACAGAGAGGGAAAGAGGGAGGAAGAGAGAGAGACTACAGATAGGGACCACAGGGAAGGCCGAGAGGGAGGGGGAAGAGAGAGAGAAAGAGAGAGAGCTCAGAGAAGGACACACAGAGAGGTGCCATGGGGAAGACAGCGAGGGAGCCAGAGAGGGGACCCCGAATGCTCAAGGACCCTGTATCACTTACTTTCTTGTTACTATGTCAAAATGCCTAACCATAAAGAGAGGACAACCTTCTGGCGGCTCCCAGATCAAGAGTCCAGTCCCGTCACGACAGGGAAGTACCGTGCCAGAAGCTGGAGGCCATGGGTCCCCGAGTGCGCAGTCAGCAAGTAGCCCTCCGTCACTGACATTGGAACCCTGTGTCTCTGACCCGCAAAAGACCAGCAGCTCTCCAGGAATCTTGCAGGCCTTCAGCTACTGGGGTCTCAAACTCTCCAGCCTGCAGACAGCCATCACTGGACTGCCCAGCCATGACCGAGTAAGCCCCTTTGTAATATCGATATTCGTTCTCTCGTTCTGTTCCTCTGGAAACCCAGATGAATACAATTCCCATTGCTACAAACTCCAGGGGACTTTAGGCACCTGGAAATCTGTCTTCTCACATCTCCCGTTGCACCAGGCCGTCCGCTGTCAGCTTGCTTCAGTGGCACTGATCCCAGTGATGCCAAAAATGATCATAAAGATGCGAGCAGGAAGCGGAGAGAGGAGAGAAGCTTTCCACACAACCCAGAAGCACAGGAGGAAGCGGGAGGCACCAGGAAATGAAACACCTTCCAGAGACTCGGAGACACAGGCTTCGAGGCATCAACCTGAGGCCTGGGGTGGGAATCATGCGGAATGTGCAGAAACAAACTCCGGAGTTGGGCACATCTGTCGTGGCCCTGTTATAACTGTTTCAAAAAGATGATTTTAGAGTCATAAACAAAATCTCTCCTCCAAAGAAGTTGATGGCACCCAAGAAAAACACATAGAACATGACTGGTACATGGCGCAGACACCCAAGAGGGGCAGAAGTGGTGGGGACTGTCCTGCCCTGTCCATGAAGACAGAATAAGTCCTCATTTTCAGAGCACGGGACGGTCTGGAGAAGCCCGCTCTAGGTCACGTGTGTGCGTGTGTTTGTGTGTGTGTGCTCACGCGTGCGTGAGTGTGCTGCTTTGTGGAGGCCAGAGGAGAACTTCCTCAGTGTCATCTTCAGGTAAGCCGTACTAGACATCATCTGTTATTGGCCTGGAGCTCATGGATTAGGCCGCCCTGGCCAGTGAGCTCCAAGGATCTGCCTGTCTCCGCCTCCCAGCACCAGGATTACTGGTGCTTTTGACACATGGAAACGCTTGTGGCTTCGTGGGTCTCTCCTGGGAAAGAAGAGGGTGGATCTAACCAAACTACCTGTGCCTGGGGCTGGCAGGGCCAGAGGGAGGAGGCACTCCCCATTTCCCACAGGGACCCCAGGCCTGCAGATGTATTCCTGACACATTTGGTACCCAGGTGCAGGGCCCTGAGCAAGCTGCTTTCTCCCTAGGCTGCTGTCTGCCCTGAACTCTGCAGGGGCCATGACACTGCTCCTGAGCCCCAGGACTGACTCAGCCACACGTGGCTCTGCTGGGAAGTCTGGGAGTCAGCTCTTCTTTCTGAGGGATTGAAGTATTTAATAAAGACTGCGGATGGATCACATTTATTTTGCACAAATTCCTACATATGAGAAAGATATTTCATGGCTCCTGTCATGTGGTTCAAAGGCAGATGAGGTCACCTTTTGCCCAAAGTCATGTCCTGACCATTCAGCAGCCTTACCTCACCCGCTGCTGAGTTGACATAACCAACAAACATCCTGCCAAAAACACGGCACCCGGGCAAGATGTCAAGCACAGACCAGTCCTCTGAGCTTCTATCCCACCAAGGGCACTTCCAGAATCACCCCAAGTCCTCCAATCTGGAAACGACCATTCAAAGCCCACGTGACCAAGAACTGGCAGATTTGAGTTAAAACAGCATTCTGCCCAGGAGAGAGAAAGAAAAGCCTCTTTCGGTTCCGTAACTATTCCTACTTGCTTATTAGAGGAATCTCAGGTTCCATGTGTCATAGCAACAGTGACCATCCGATGGCTTTTAGAGCAGCTTGCTTTCAGGAGTGAGGACACTACCGATGCTAAGAAGATTCACGGCTCTGAGCAACCCATGACATCAGCGGCTGCAAGCTAGGAATCTTCCTCAGGGGACAGAGGACCAGCTTCTGTCCCCCGAAGCCTCCAAATACTGCTGAATCCCTCTGTGTGTTCCCCAAGGTTCCTGACACGAAAAA
>PVHP010034335.1:0-19101 GCA_004024765.1 Zapus hudsonius
TACACCTCAAAAATGTGTAATATATCAATAAAAAGATAAATGTCCATTGCATCCTCATCCCTCTTTCTTTCCTGGCAAGTGTTCTTGTGCTGGTAGGGGGCTGTGCCATCTACTTCTCTTTGTTTGTGCTCACCTAAAGGAAAACTGCTGGCAGGGCTATTTATATGGCTTCACACATACACCTCATTGGAGTGATTCACAAATAGAATCTTTCACTACCCTAGGAATATGTCATCCCATACACATGTGGAGAATGTGTATGTTTACTCCATGTATACATGTGTGTGCATAAACTTACACACACAGAAGAGATTGACATGCATACCTATATGCATAAGCATGCAAATACAAACAAATGCATATACTTTCTCTATTTTTTTCTGAGTGTGCATGCTTAGACGTAACAATGTCTCCCTCAGTGCCATCACAATGCAACCTTAAGTAAATGACAGCTTGAATCAGTGAGATTCAGGATTAATAATGACAAAAAAACACAATCTGCAAAGTAACTGTACAAGTAAAAGATAGATTTGAAGAACCAAGACACCGATACACAATAACACAGAACCCCCAAAGGGCTGTTATCTTCCACGGTGTGCTCTCCTTGAGCTCCTCCCAACTTCCTCTCTGGGCTCCTGCACCTGAGCATGATCTCACCTTCTACTGGGACCCCACTATGCTGTTATTGTTGGTGAATTAATGAGTGTGAAAAAGTGATTTCTCTAAAAGAAGATTAATGGATTAAGGGTCATGAAAAAAAGAAACAGAGTTGAATAAAGAGTTATTTTCCTGTAGCCCAGTAAATGAAATTGAGCAAGCAGTGTGGTTCCTGGAACAGCAATCACCCTGTTTGTAGGACAGTTGCCCAGGGAGTCTTGTTCGCATAAAAAGGTGCTGATGAGCTATTGCTCAGTGGCTAAGTTACTGCTCCTTGATGTCATGAGAAGTGGTGCAGGGGGTCGCCTCCAGCCCTCAGCTTCCGCTTCATTGTGGATTGGAAGGCACCGAGCAGAAGGCTGTGACCTGGCATGAAAGGGGTCTTCTCCAAGCTCTCACACTGCCAGAATAAAGAAGAGACTGTGCAATGTGTTCAGTGACCACTTCTTGCAGTAAATAGATTAAATGACCGCTAATAAACATCTCTTCTCATCTTTATGTCTCTTAAAAGTGATTTTAACCAGCTAAGGCTCTTCCATTTATCACACACATAAAAGCTGATCAATGGAACCATTAAAGGTGAAAGTTTTACATTACTCTTTGATTATACCTGTGGGCAGTTACTTTGCCTTGCCATTAAGTAGTGACATGTACAAAAATATTGAGCCTTTTACATTATGGAAGAGAAAGTACAAGGGAAAAGGAGAGAGAACAATAGATAGACTTGACTGAAATTGATATTTTTCTTGCTGAAGAGAAATCCAGTTTTCAAGTAGTAACCATAAAATTTTTTGCCACTGATCACTTTTAGGTGTGGTGATATGATGCACTGATAATGATGCATATAGATAATACTTTCACCCATCCTGTTAAGTTTTCAGGTATGCTATTGGATAACTAGAATTTTATTCTCTGTGAAATTGTTTTCAGTGCTGGCAACAAAAGTAACCCTTCACACAACGGGCTACATATTTTTTTTCCTTTATGAGTCACTGTTGCAGTCAGCTTTCTAGTTGCTGCGCAGAAAGAACCCAAACAAAAGTGGCTTGTGGAGGAATGGGTTTATTTGGCTTACAGACTCGAGGGGAGACTCCATCCTGGCAGGGAAGACGATGGCATGAGCAGAGGGCTGGACATCACCTCTGCCACAGCACTGCAAACAGCGGCAGGAAGGTGTGCCAAATACTGGCAAGGGGAAGCTGGCTTTTAACCCCATAAGCCTGCCCCCAACAACACAGCTTCATCGAGGTTGTAAAACCCAAACTGCCATCAGCTGAGGATCGATCTATCAGAACATATTCAATTGTTTGTGGGGGACACCTGGATCAAACCATGACAGTCACTTTGTTAGATTAACGCTATTTCACACGTGATGAGCATAAACTGAGAGCGGTTGTGTGACCTACCGGCGTGCAGTGAAATGAATCCAGTTTTCATGAGGAGTGTTTTACTTCTTCAGCGTGTTCTCATTCATCCCAGCTAGCATGGCCATGGTTTATTGTTAGCATCTATCAACTGTGCATAGCACCGGGTTTCACTATGAATCTGTACACTTGGAATGTCTTTTGCTTTTATTCGTCTCTCTCTTGCTCTTTCCTTAAAAACATGTCACTTCTCTCCATTTCTGCAAGGTGAACTTGTTCCACTGTGGCTTGTGACTTTGACACACTGGTCCTTCATTATACATAAGCTTTTCAGCAAACACTTTAAAGGAGCAATAAGATGTCACAAAGCAAAAGAAAAAAGAAAATGGGAAGAGGAGATTTGAGAAGATTCAGAAAAAGTAACATCCATGGTTCTTGAATTTTCCCATATAACTCCATGTTGGAGCTGGTACTACTGAAGTTCCCTTGAGTACGCCAGTGTTGTGGGTGATGGCAGGACAGGGCTCACGTCAAGAGTATATGTATACTAACTGTAATTACTAAGAAATTTGTATTTCAAAATACTTCGTCCTCTGTTCCTTTCTTTTCCCCAGGACAACTCTCAGACCCTGGACTGAGGGTAGGGCATGGAGCAACAGGCTTTGTTTCAGCTTGTCTCTGTTAGGCTAGTTCCTTCTCTGGGATATCTGTAAATGCCAGTTTGATAATCATCCTCCAACCCATGCTGTATCATTTCCTAAGAAATGAAGAGATGGAAAGACTTGACTCTATTCCTGGCACATGGAGCTCAGTTAAAATCGAGCGGGTTATTATAATCCTCCTCTCTGCATTGGCTTTGACAGATGCCTTCAGAGAAACTTGATGATGATCTTCTGAAAGTGAGGCCATTTCCTTGATTGTAAAATGAGGGTAGATAGTGTGAAGTGTGGTTTTCACTGTCAGAAGAAATGTGAAGCTTTGACATTAGAAATTCTTACACTCATGGTACGTACATGAGCCTCAGCTGCTGGGGCTGAAGCCAGTTTAGGAGCAGAGGACTTTGAAGGGAGCAGTTGAAAGCCATGGAGAAGTGTTGAGAAAGCAGTTGGGGTTCATTGCATCTGGGGTCCATGGTGATGGGCTTGAGAGAGGCCAGGAGATGAGTAGTATTTAAGATTCTTAGACTGGGCACAGCCATTGAGGGAGCCCTACCCTGAGAGAACAGGAGAGAAGGGGTGCCAACAGAGGCCGCTAAGAAGAGATGGCATGGTATCAAGAGGGATCCAGCATGCACGGGCTCAGACATTCTGGTAAGATGGTCTCAGGAAGGAGGAAGCAGTTATCTGTGTCTTCAGCAAGAACAGATATGGTGGGAGTTGGGTGGGAAGCCTCATTACAGCAGAGAAGCCACACATCATCAATGGGATTAAGAGAAGATTGTCTCAAACAGTTTTCCAGCCTTACCCTGTGTCCCACCACACACAGGTGAAAACACGCAAGCGGACCTTTAAAATGTTTGATCTTTAAGCAAAGTGTTGACCAGTGTGACCCAAAGGTTCTTAACATAACAGACAAAAGGCTTGATTTGAGAACCAAAACCAGTGCTCACCCCCTGACTGCTGAAGGACTCCCTGGCCTGAGGTAGCTGGATAAGATTAAAAGTCGATTCAGATGTATACTATCTGGACGTTTGCTATCTTCTCTCAGCTAAAAGTCAAATGCCAAATTCTCGGCAATTAACCCTCCTGCCAAGTCAAAAACCCACGTCAAGGGGCAGCCAGGATTGAATCAAGATAGCTGCCCACCGGCAGCCACGTCACTGGGGGGAAACGGAACCTTGCAAATGCATCCACAAGACCACAGGGACCTGGGCCTGCTGGAACCTTGGCACTCTCTCACCCTTCGTGTTTCCAGAGGTTCTTCCACCCAAGATCTTCCAGCTTCCAAGAGGCAGGTTTCAAAGCCAGAGAAGATCTTTCCCAGAAGAAGGCTGCCCAGGCTGGGCACAGAAGAGCTGCTTTGTGCCTGGATGCTAGTTGTGTGCTGTTCCTGAATTCAAGCCTGGTTCTGTCTCATCCTACTCTGTCCCCAGATTGTCCCCAAGAATACCTTTAATAATGCTTGCTCACCTTCGGCATACAACTCAGTGGCAGAACTGCTGCCCACAAAGCACCAAGAATGAGTTCGTGCAGAGAGTGTTTAAAACTAAAAATTCATCATGCTCATATTAGGATTCTGACAGAAAGGAGAGTGACCATTCCTGTAGCCTTATAAGGGCTTTTCCAGCCCAGGTCTCCCTCCTCTCTCTGCAGCTGCTCACACTGTCCAGCCCAGTCCCTGCTAATAATGTGTCATCTAAGTAATTACACATATCTCTCCCACAGAGTGTGATTTAAGGTGAGATCTGACATATGTGTATGGGGGATACATGTGTGTTCCTCTCAAGAACCACATTACTGTTCTCAGTTTAGTTCCCCGTTGTTTCTTACCAGCTTTGGAATGAAAATGAAAGTCTTGTAACATGAACACTGAAGTCACTGACTGTTTCCCCGTAACTCTGCTAAAACCCACAGCTCTGCGGTTTCTAAGTTATGCTTGACAGTTAATCCTCAGACATCCACAGCTTGTACTAGGACACTTGCGAGACTGGGACATTGAGTTCCATAGGACACAGCACTTGTGGCCCGCTTACAGGAGATTCGTCTCTCTCATGTGAATTACACAAATGCCAACTCCCGGGAGCAACTGGAAGGGGACTTTGTATTTTCAGTCATGGTCCATCCACACTCTGCTCGTCAAGCGCATTCAGAGTCATTGCACACTTCCAGCTTTGCAAGCTGATGTGGATAATTTGTTGGCTATGATGGGAGGACCACATAAATACAGTAATCAAATATAAAGCTACTTATGTGAGTGTGAACACCATTTCCATGTCTCTGCAATTCTAAGTCTTTGCTCTTGTACTCAGAAATTCAGGTTTAAATAGCTATGTGGCTGCAAAAGCAAGCTGTGGGAAGAAGGTGAAGGGATTGATAACTGGGTCACAGCCATCATGCCCCAGTGCTTCCTAAAGCCCACCCAACTGAAGACCCCAAACACAGAGCTCTCATTCTGCTTCTCTTTCTCGCTAGCTGTCCCTGGCTTCTCATCCACCTGGCTGACACTCAGCTGGAGTGACCCCAGTGAAGGACCTCTGAAAGCAGAGCAGACAGCAACCCTGCAGGGCATCAGCAGCTGCGTCAATGTCTGCCATTTCCAGTGCCCATGTGCCTTGCGGGAAATGAGGGGCCATTAAATAGTTCCCTCACTGCTCTGCTGGAGACCCAAATAGGCAGACACAGGTGGAGATGAGATTTGCACCTGGGCCACTGAAATTTGGGAGTGAATTTGGCTCCAAATAGTTGAAGCCAGTCTGTCCCGGTCCCTGAAAGAGCCAAACACACATGGGTCTGCCCCCTGAGGAGTCTCCCTAGAAAAGTTAAGGCAATGAGGAGCAGGTAAGGTGTGCTGTCGGAACAGAAAGGGAAGCCTGTGGTAGCTCCAGCAATAGGGTCTTATCTTTTACCTGGGGAGGGTATGCAAGAAATTTGACATTAGTCTGCCTTGTTTTAGGGAACTCATAGGTCACTCTGAACAACAGCTCCGTGTGTGAAGTAACCAACTTCTGGAACAGGGTGTTATAGACCAGAGACACTGATTTAGGGTTGAGCTTCCACCCAACCTCTTCAGGGCCCTTCTTACTAGAGGATTCCCCATCTTCTTCAAGTGCTTATTGTCCAAAAGTAAGGATTCTATGGAATTCATTCATTATGAGTTTAGATTAGTGTATATCTACTTCTGCCCTCACATTCCCTCCCCCCAATCCCTTCCACCCCCTTTGCCAGTCTCACTATTTACTGTCAGGTTTGCTTGCCCTTCAACCTGATTAGGAAACACAGACGAGAGAGAATGTACAGCATTTGTCTCTGTTTTGTGTGAGTTCCCTGAGTGTGATCTGTTCCAAGTCCATCCAATTTTCTTCAAATTTCATTATGTCATTTTTCCTTACTACTGAGTCGAATTCCATGGTGTATTCTATTTTTCCAATGATGGGAATTTGGGTTGATTCAAATTCTTAGTTATTATGAACTAAGCTGCTATCAATGTGGTTAAACAGATGGCTCTGGGCTGAGGTGAGGAGCACAGTGTGTAGATGCCCAGTAGGAGGATAGCTCAGTCCCTTGGGAGCTCCATTCTCATCTTTGTCAGGAGCCTCCACACTGCTTTCCACAGTGGTTGTACAAGTTTGCAATCCCACCAGCAGTGAATAAGGGTTCCTTTTCCCCCATCTTTTCCAACATCTATTGTTGGTGGATTTTTTAATGAGTGCCTTTCAGAGTGGAGAGAGGTGGAATCTCATTATTCTGATTTGCATTTCCCTGATGACTAAGGATGTTGAACATTTTCTTAAATGAGAATTGGCCATTTGTATTTCCTCTTCTGTGAATTCCCTGTTGAGTTCTCTGCCTCATTTTTTGAGTGGGGTGTTTGAGTTTTTCATTACTTAATTCTTTGAGTTCTTTGTAAGTCCTAGATATTAGATATCTGTTCGTGGTGTACCTGGCAAAGATTTTCTCCCAGCCTGATGGTGATCTGTGTGTCTATACAGAAGCTCTTTGGCTTGATGAGATTCCATTGGGTAAGTTATTGTTGCAAGTCCTGGGCTCCTGGGACTATGTTCAGGAAGTTTTTCCCACTCCTATTTTGTGGAGATTTCCCCCTATTTTTCTTCCAGGGTTTTCAGAGTTTCAGGTCTCATGTTGAGGTCTTTGATCCATTTAGAACTGATTTTTGTGCATGGTGAGAGGAGTGGGTCTTGTTTCATTTTTTGACACATATCTATAAATTTGTCCAGCACCATTTGTTGAAGATGCTATCTTTTTTACACCAGTGAATGTTGTTGGTACCTTTGTGAAACATCATGTAGTTGTGGTTACACTAAGGGCAGGGACTTCAATTCTATTCTAGTGGTCTGTCTGTCTCTCTGTGTTTATAACAGGATCATTCTATTTTTGTTACTATGACTTTGTAGTATATCTTTAGATTGGGTATGGTGATACCTCCTAATGAGCTTCTTTTTCTGAGGATAGTTTTGGATGTCTGCTGCCTTTTCCCATTCCAAATGAATTCTGAGATAATTTTTTTTCTATCTCTGCTAAGAATGAACCTTGGATTGTTATTGGTATCGTAATAGATTATGTATATTGTTTTTGGAAGAATTGCCATTTTCACAATATTAGTTCTACCTATCCAGGAGAATAGAAGGTCTTTCCACCTTCTCATGTCATACTCAATTTCCTTCTTGAATGTTTTTATGTTTTCATTATGTAAGTTTTTCACATCCTTGGATAGTGTTATTCCAAAGTATTTGACATTCTTTTGAAGCTATTGAAAACAGGACAGTCTCACTGATTTCTTTTTCTGCATGCTTGGCATTTGTGTACAGGAATACTACTGATTTTTGTGTGTTAATTTTTTTATCATGCCACTTTGCTGGAGGAATTTATCGCTTTTAGGATTTTTATGGTGCTGTCCTCTGGGTGTTATGCATAGGATCATGTCATCTGCAAAAAGGGATAGTTTTACTTCTTTCTTTCCAATTTGTGTCACTTATGTCTTTCTCCTATCTGATTGCTTGGGCTAGAACTTCCAGCACTATGTTGAAGAGCAGTGGTGAGAGTGGATACCCTGTCTATTGACAACTAATATAAATGTACAAAATATGTTGTCATCATAGTGCCTTCTGTCACTCTCTGGCCCTCCCTCCCTCCCTAATACACTGCATCCATTCTTCCTTCCAACCAGAACTTATACTGTTTTGATGGTTTTTTTATTATATTTTTGCCTTCCTTCACTAGACAACTTGTTGATGGGTGCAATACTGTGCAGATAATGAAAGCCACTGTGAAATCATACTAACTCATCAAAGTGCTGAGAAGTAGCAGTGTCATACTTAGCATTAGGTGAGGCATCTCTCTTACCCCCACCAAGGCTCAGGAAACCTTGCAGAGGAGGGTCAGAGGATGGGGAGGAGTGCTTAGGAACATTGTATTCCAGACACACGGTGGTTGTTGCATGCTTGGAAATTTTGATGAGAACCCCCGAAGCCATCCATGCCTTCAGTTCATGGGGTTTACAGAAATCCCACACTCAGGAAACAAGGCTGTTCCCTCTGGGTCCTGAGGCTGTGTTTGGAATGGCTGTGTGTTTGTATGTTTGCCCTGCCATATGCATTGACTGGATCCTCTCAGGCTAGTTCCTCTGGAAGACAAGAGTGGGTTCCCACTGTATTTGGGCTGGTGAAGGAGACATATCTGGTCAGGCCAAAAGGCTAGAGGTCAAGATTCTGGAATGAGGTCCCCTGAGATTTAAAATAAATAAATAAATAAAAACAATGAGAGGGGGGAAAGAGACAGATTGGAGAATCCTAGATGAAGGTATGCTCATTGCCTTAAGGGAATTGGCCTGAGAATCATGGGGTGGGAGAGACATCAGAGAGAAGCAAGTGAGCAAGTGGGGTTGGAAGGGAACTTACAAATGTGACTTTGTGGAAAGGACTTTCTGTGGATCTCTGATGCCAAAAATAGCCTGAATAGTCCTTTGAGCTAAAGTTGGGAGTTTCTAAATGTTGCCAAAGAAAAATTGTAAGTGGGTTTTCAAGGTAACACTAGCACTTTCTGATTATGGAAACCATCAAAACTGAAGCTCATATGAGCATTTTAAATGAATCTCTTCTTAAAGCTTTTTAATAAAAATATTTAGTGGTAAAAGATGGGACAAAATTACCAAAAAGACACAGCTGTAATTTGTTTGATCTAAAAATACATGTGAGGCATTTTTCCCATGACTACTGAATTAAAAACTCATTTAAAAATATTAAGCCTTCATAAAGAGCTATGTCTGTTCTCTGTAAATTTTTCACTTTTCCAAGCAAGATGGTAAGGAAGGACTTTCTTCTTTTTAAAAGAGAAAAGTTTATTTATTTGTACAAATATGTACGCATATGGGTCTACCAGGGTCTCTTGGCACTGCAGTGAAGCTGCAACTCTCCAGCTTGATGTGGGTGGATAGGGCATTGAGCCCAGGCAGCAGGCTTTGGAATCAGCACCTTTATCCACTGAGCCATCTCCCCAGGCCCTAGACTTTCTTCTTGAGAATTCAAGTGAGAAAAACTCAAGGAGTCTTCTGACTGGCTCTCCATCCTCTTCTCTTTCCTTGCTTTTGTTGCCTTGAGATGTCGGGAGATTACCAATGACCCTCGATGAGTTACTTGTCCTTATTCCTGAGTTGGCTGTCTTTCCACATAACCAGGTTTGCTCTCTTGCTTTGCAATCGCAATAGCCTGATGTTCTGGAACCCTGAATATGCAAGTTGCTCATGGAGAGGATCCGGGAAAGCAGATAGCAGCTCCTTCATGAACTGGTCCTGAGCGGTCCCTGTCACCTAGGCTTCCCGCGGTGGCATGTGTTGGGGTGCTGGTGTTCATGTCTCGGCCTCACAAGCAGTGGTGGTGGGACTGAAGGTTGTCATGACTTGGCCATTATCACCTCCTTGGTGCAGTATGTCATCAGCAGAGGGCACAGCATCACACCTTGGTCTCAAGCTCACCTACCTCTCCCAGTGACGTACTGGCGAGACACTGTCTCCACTTCCTTCCACTCCTTCCACTTGGGCTTCAGTTGGCACCCAGTCCCGTGTCTGTCACCTTCTGTTGGAGCCTAATGACAATCAGTTTATCCCTTCTGGTCTGCTTAGATTTGTTTATTTCATTCTTAGAAGAACACAAATCTTTTATCACTCTGAGTTAGTTGTCCTTTTCATTCCTGGGACAAAATAACTGAGCAGTTTAAGGGAGGAAGGGCTCACAGGGATGCAGGCCATTGTGGCAGCTGAAGCAGGTGGTCGCGAGCATGGAGTCCACAGTCGGGAAGTGGAGCAGCGTGAACGCTGCTGCTTGGTTCACCTTTTCGTATTCAGCCCGGACCCCAGCCTATGAAATGGCCTTCCCATTAGGTAAGTCCTCTCACCTCAGCTAACCTAACCTGGAAAATCCCAATCAAACATTCCCAGAGGTTTGTTTCCACGATGCTTCTAAATCTTGTCAAACTGACGACCAGACATTAAACATTACGCACTCTTTCCAAGTTCCAAGAGGGAGAACCACCCACGTGTGTTGCCATGCATTGCCTACACGTTAGATGGAGGCCCTTCTGGGCTGACAAAGAGAGGAACTGCTGTTGACTTAGTGCCCACGTTATGCCAGGAACACTTCATGTTTGTTAGAATGTTCGTGAAGAGAATGCATGATGAGTGGAATTTTATTTATGTTGCCATAAACCAAACTGAGATTTCCTTAGCCATCCAAGACCACGGGTCATGTCTAATGTATAAATGAGAGTGATAATTGATCTATGTGCTCTAAATACCTGTTGTCTTCTGTTCCATGGAGCTTGAACCCCCTGTGGTCTTCAGCAATAAGGTCTTACCATCTCATTCTGGTGGGCAACCAAGAGCCTTGGTAATGGCCTGTAATGTTTTGGGGATCTCAGGAACCTCCCTGGCCAGCAATTCACTGGAAGGCATCCCATCCCTGACACTGAAGTTTTTCTAGTAACAGTCTACAGCTACTGGGTGAGCCATTCTCCAGAGAAGTGGGCTTCCATATGGCTTATTATTCTAAACCTCTTGAATTTTGATAACCCTCCTCCCACCCTTTACTCAATCACCTCCTCTGATTCCACTCAGATCATTGCACCCCTGCTACAATACCTTCTCCTCTCTCCCTCATGGCCCCTGTCTAGCTTTCTAGCCTCCTCTACTGACTTTTACTCCAGCTCACATACAAGTCTAAACATTTGTAGTTAGGATCCACACACGAGAGAGGACGACATTCAGTGTTTGGCTTTCTGGGCCTGAGTTATCATCCTTTCCAGATCCACCCATTTCCCTGAAAATTTCATGATTTCATTTTTCTTTACCACTAAACATAACTCCATGGTACCACATCTTCATTCATCAGTTGAGGGGCATCTAGGCTGGTTCCATTTCCTAGTTATTGCAGAGCTGCAATAAACATGGATGAGCAAGTATCTCTAAGGTAGTGACTAGAGTCCTTCGATATATGCCAAGGAGTTCTATAGCTGGGTCCCGTGGTAAATCTACGTTCAACTGTCTCAGGAACCTCCACACTGCTTTCCACAATGGCTGCACCAGTTTATATTCCCACCAGCAGTGTAGAAGGGTTTCTCTTTTTTCACATCCTCCCCAGCATTTGCTTGAAATACCATTTTCTGTCCTTTCACCCTAAAGAAGTATCTACCTTTATGGAAAGGTGCGTTTCTTGGAGGCAACAAACAGAAAGATCATGCCTTTTAAATCAGTCTGTAGGTCTGTGTCTTTTTGTCAGAGCACTGAGGCCTTTGATGCGAAGAGTCGTTATTGAAAGGTGTGCATTTATCCTTGCTGTTTCTTGTTTTTGTAGTTTTCCTGTTTCCCCTTTACTCTCTTGTGTTACCTATCATTTGAATATGGTTGTTTCTCCCGTTTTCTCATCTATGTGTTTTTCTTTCTCTTTAGCCTAAAGGATGCTTTCCTGGCTTTGTTGTCATCTATCCCTTCAGCCTGTCTTTGTTGTGGAAAGTCCTATTTCTCTTTCAAGTGTGATGGACAGCTTTGCTGGATATAGTAATTGGCTGACAGTTGTTATCCTTCAGAACTTGGAGGAAATCACTCTGAGCCCAAAAGGCCTTTAAAGTTTGTGTTGAGTAATCTGCTGTTATTCTGACACACTTGCCTTTATAGGTTGCTCGATGCTTCTCTCTAACTGCTTTAAATAAATTTTCTTTGGTTTATGTGTTCAATAGTTTAATTATAGTATGGCGAGGAGAGGTTCTTTTCTGGTTTTGTCTTTTTGGTGATCTAAATGCTTCCTTTATCTGAATTGGCACCAGTTTCCCCATTTGGGAAAAATTCTCTTTTGTTTTTGTTGAAAATACGTACAATGCCCTTAGAGTGAAATTCTCCTTCTACTGTACCCTGGATTCTTATGTTTGATCTCTTTTTAGTGTCCTGAATGTCTTGAAATTCCCATTCATACCTTCCTTTGGTTTGTTTTCTCTTGGTTGGACTTTCCAGTTCTGCCACCTTGTCTTCCAGTTTAGATATTCTGTCCTCTCCTTGGTCCGTTCGTTCTATTGGTGAGACTTTCTACAGAGTTTTGTACTTGACTTGCTGTGTTTTTCATTTCTAGCAATTCTGATTGGAATTTCCTTATTATTTCTATTTCCTTACTCAAATCTTGTATCGACTTCCATATTTCCTTCAGTGGTTTTCCTGTGTTCTCCTTCTGGAGTTTGATTTCCTCTTTTGCTTCCTTGAACATAGTTATAATCATTCTTTTGAATTCTTTTTCAGACATTTTATCTAAATGAGTCTCACTGAGGGTCTTTCTGATGAATTTATAGTTTTTGGTTGAATTGTATTTTCTTTTTTGTGTGTTTCTTTTATTTCATATCTTGAGTTAATTCAATGTTTGGACTTCCTAATTATCTTCTGTATTCTTAGGTATGTAGATAAGAAGTTTTATATCTTCAGGGTGGGAGCCTGAGGTCCCACATGTGACTATTATTTGAGTTTCAGAGTGACAACAGAGGTGATCCAAGGAGTTGTAGTTGCCTGCTGTGCAACTATCCTAGTAGGCTGGGTGAAGCAAAATTCAGTTCTAATATCCAAATGGGCGATATACACACATACACAAGACTAGCACAGAGTGTTTATGCAAGAGCAGGGGTTAAGCAGGTAATCTAAGAAAGCCAAAGTTCCTTAGGGTATGTGTTAACTCATACCCTTAGTCCTGATGACTGCAAGGCTAAGATGCCTGCATTATACTGGATTCCAGGTCAGCCTGGGACTGTCTGAGACCCTGCCCCTAGGAGAGACAGAACTAAAAAAAAAAGGCTCTATGAATCAAGAGGTATCAGACATGACAAACTCATTCTTAAAACCCAGCTTATTTAAGAATGGCAAAGCTAACCAAAGGTTCATCGATCAACTCTAACTCATAACCTCCTGACATGGAAGGTGCAGTCAGCACTTCAGCGCAGCCTGTACACCTGGCTGTGGGGCAAGTGTTGCCCCAGTGTGAGATGGATGGCTTCCGTCTCACCTCTGCTGAGTATAAGGCTGGTTCACTCTTCTTTGTACTGTGGGCTCAGCTAGGCTGGTTGAGTCAGTGGATCTGCTGTTTAGATTGGCTTGCTGGATGCTGTGTGGCTCTGGGGCAGCTCTGGTCCCGTGGAAGCTCCAGAACTGCTGGTTGGGGTAGGGGATGATTCCTAAAGCTATTGTGCAGCTGCATAGCTCTTCCCGGGTACCTTCCTCAGAAGGTGCCTAGCTGGTCCCTATTGTCTTTTTTTAAATTTATGAGGCTGATGTGAGTGAAGAATATTTTCAATATTTTCACCATGGTGAAAATGCCGGGTGAGGGCCCATGATGGCCTGCTGTATAGCTCTTCTCAGTAGACCCTCCAAAGCCAAAATATTTTTTTTAAAAAAAGATAAATGAAATAAATTAAAATAAGAGAAAGTAAGAAGTGGAAGGCCAAGAGGGCTGGTGGGAGGTGGTGGAATGCCCAGGAGTGCTGGTGGAGAAGAAGCAGCCAAGGGCCAAGGAGGACAGGAGAGAAAAGAAGCACCTTCTTTCTCATTATTCTCTGCTTCCTTCCAAGCTCCAAAAAATACTTCTTTACCTGTCTGCCTATTTATTTTGCAGTGTGTAATGTTGGATTTGTGGTCTTTCCTTAGAGTTTTAACACAATAGTATTCTCAGCTAAGCTAAAAAATAAAATGCCAGGGTCTTGTTTGGGGGCCAGAAGGCATTCTCTTGACTGGAATGAACCTGACCTGTGCTGATGTGCACAATGAGGTTTATCCTCCATGCAGAGCAAACCCTTGGTGCTGTTTTCTTCCACTAAATAAGGTCAACTGAAGTTCCATTCCCTTTCATGAACTCAATAATTCCATAGGTATAAAGGATATTGAAAAACAAATTGATGGTTAATAAGCCTCCTCTCTCTACCAGAAATTGGCACTGTTTTATGCATGTTTTTTTTATTGACAATTTATAGCATCATGGTTAATGTGCTAAGCTGGGTGAGCCACAATTACCCAGATGTTTAGTCAAAAATACTAGTCGATTGTTTCTGTGAACAATATCCTTTAGATTCTGTTACCATTCGAATCAGGAGGCTTTGAACAAAACAGATTATTATCTTCAATGACAATAGGTCTCATGTAATCAGTTCAAAGCCTTGAAAACTGAGTCCCTGAGGAAGAGAGGCTCTTCCTGTAGCTGCAGCATTCCACATTTTACATGTAACAGCTTGGCAACTGTGTTTACTGGTTTTTTTTATATAATAAATTTCAACAGGTGATCAGTATATACATGGGTAGGTATATAGATAGCTTGATAATGATAGATGAAATTTAATAGATAATATTACTACATAATGAGAGATGATAAATAATGACAGACAGTACTAGATAAGTAGACAAAATATAGATGATAAATAGCTAGATGATGATGATGATGATGGACAGGTAGATGAGATAGATAAAAGATAGATAGATAGATAGATAGATAGATAGATAGATATATAGATAGATAGATAGATAGGATAGATAAGATAGATAGATAGATAGATGGATAGATAGATAGATAGAGAGAGAGAGAGATAGATAGATTAGATAGATGGATAGATGATAGATAGATGGATAGATAGATAGATAGATAGATAGATAGATAGATAGATAGATAGATGGATAGATAGATAGATGATAGATAGATGGATAGATAGATAGATAGGAAGGAAGGAAGGAAGGAAGGAAGGATAAGTGTGCAAACATGCTACCATTTCTGTTTTCTTTGGACAACATGGTTACATGAGAGAACTAGGAATCAGGAAAAGCACAGAGAAATTTAAAACAATAAGAGCACATTTGCAAAGAGTGATCCCTTAAACAAGGATATCTCTTTATCAAAATATGCTTTTGTTTGGGGAGGTGCTGATTGATTTGAACAGAAAGAGCATTTTTTAATTATAGGTACAAGAACATTTCACTGTGGTTGAGAATTTTGCAATTAAAGTTCTCCTTGCTTTTTGCTGCCCAGTCCCCTGAGGTGAGAGCCGCAGTAGAGGTGCCAATAGTTTTCAAACTGTAGCCCAGAAATGCGATATGGGATGAGAAAAGTGATGTTGTTCATTGACGGCTCAGCCTTTCCTAGTCTTAAAGGGGCCTGGAATTTGACACACTTGTCTCAAAGTAGTGTGCTTTCTATCTCGACTCCACTATTTCCTGAAACATAAGTCTGTGTTGAAAGGTGTCTGACTTACACAAATATTGGAAGGCAAAGAAACAAGACGCATGGCCTGGTGGTGGAGAAGTGTCTCCTGATCACCTCAAAACTAATATTCTTATGGCAAGGTGATCCAAAACAACAAGAATAGAGAAATGAACACAGAAGCCCTGAAAGCAGGAGAGTATTCCTGCGTCCATCCCAGACTCTAAGACAGTAAATAAATGAGTGAAACAGCCAATATGTGTTCCCATTTAAACAAATAAATACCCAAATGGGGAGGGCGGAGCCAGATGGTGGACGAGTAACAGCATCACCAGGACTCGCTCCGTAAAGGTTTGATTTTCTAGCTGGGATCCAAAGCCCGGACACCAGACGGACTTGAACTGAAGCCCATCCTCTGCCAAACTCCTACACCAGCACAGACAGTGTTCCCCAGTGGCTCTCTGCTCCGCCACCCCAAGCTCCCGCCATTGTCTCCTCTGAGCCTGCGCCACCGGCTGAGCACCTTTCCCTCATGGGGCCCCTTCCCTCCAGCACTCGATCCTCCGGTGGGCTTCTCTCCATGACCCCCCCACATATACAGGCAGACGCGATCCTTGGGCAAACTGACCTAGCTTGGTTCCGGGGACAGACCTCAGGCAGATACCTGGGAACCTCGGCAGAGGCTGGTTCAGACAGATACCTGCCAGGAGGGCACAGGCGGGCTCGGCAAGTACCAGGATTCACGCGCCAGTGCCAGGTGGGAAGACACTGGGCTCTATAGTTTGGGGGCTGGGACTGTTTCTACTGCAGCATAACAATTGGGGGGACAGGGGCCTAAGAGGTGGCTCTAAGACTAAACAGTCACACACAGAGGGATCCAGACGGGCAAAGATCTAAGCCTCTCTGGGGACAGAACACCCCAACAGGAAAGACCTCTGTTTAAGATCAAACCTGGTGATCATTCCACTGGAATAAAGTGGGCTGAACAGCACTCCCCAGGGTGCCTGAGTCCCACTCCCCTACCTGGACATGGGCAGAAACCAACGAAAAAAACACACAGAACTTAAAGACGGATCTCCCCAACTCAGGGCCTCTGGTCCCATTATGGAACAGGAAAGTGACAAAGAAGTGGAGTCAACAAAAATACAATCCCAAAGAGAGAATAATATGACTCCTGACCACACTGTAATACAAACATGAAGCAGTTAATGGCTAATATGGAAACTATGAAAAAAGACACGAATGAGATGAAGCTCACCAAATCAAGCATAGACTCCAGACTGAATTTAATGGAGAGAAATATGAATGAATTCAGAAACACATTAAGTGAATTGAAGATAAACCAACTACAGGAGGAACTAGACAATCAATTGATTAATTTTCATGGGGCCTTAAGAAAACTTAAAAATGATTTTCAGGAATCCCTAGCAAAAACAAAAATAGACTGGAAATTGGATCTCACCAAAGAATGGGAGTCTATAAACAAAATTATAGCAGAAACCAAAAATGAAATGGAGTTGTTAAAAACCTCCCTAGAATCAATCAATCCCACAGTCAACAATCTGGAGGACAGACTCTCAGACCTTAAGGACAAGACAGAAGGAATTAATAAGGATGTCATAGGTCCTGTGTAGAATGACCCTGAAATGTGGAACATCTGAGTATTTTTTCTCTCTCATATTTAGACTGGTGTTATGTGCTTTGGGGTCACTTGTTATTCTTTTTTTTTTTTATTGTCCATAATGAGTTACACTGTTTAGTGGGTCCATGAAGTGTGGCGGCCTAAGTCGCATTCTGGAACAGAAAAAAAAAAAGCCATTAGTTGAAATCCAGAGTCTCCAGTTAATTAATGGTTCTGTACTATTTTAATTCCTTAGTGTGGCAAAGGCACGATGATTATGCAAGGTGTTGTTAACACCAGAGAAAGTTGCATGAAGGGTGTTCAGAAATGTTCTCCATTATCTTACCAACTTCCTATGAATCTAAACAATTCCAAAATAGAAAGATTGTTAACCACCTTCACAGTTATTTCTGGATATTCTACTTCTCTGTACTTGAAAGTTTTATTCTTTCAGTTTTCTGGAGTGGATGTGAATGTTTTAAATCAGATAAGTAAATCATTAAACAGAACTTAACTGTTCAAAAAAATAAGGATGTCATAGGATTCAACAAATTCAAGAAATCAAGTGAGCATAATTTGAGGGATCTATGGGATACCATAAAGAGGCCCAATATTAGAATCATGGGGATCTCAGAGGGAGAAGAAGCCCAGGCTAAGGGCATAGGAAATATCTTCAACAGAATTATTCAAGAAAAATATCCCTATCTAACAAGAGAAAGCCCACTCAACTTTCAAGGGGCCCAAGGCACTCCAAACAGACAGGACATGAAGAGGAATTCTCCAAGACACATATTAATTAAGATGCCTAACACAGAAAGCAAAGAGAAAATACTCAAAGCTGCAAGAGAAAAGCAAACCATAACTTAAAAAGGAAAAGCCATCAGACTTACCTCAGACTTCTCATTAGAAACCGTGAAAGCCAGAAGGGTTGGAATAATGCTTTTCAGGGCCCAAAGAAGTATGGCTTTCAACCTAGACTTCTGTACCCAGCAAAGCTATCCCTCATAATAGATGGAGAATTGAAAGTGTTCCATGAAGTAAACCAGCTCTACGACTATTTGAAAACAAAGCCAAAATTCAGAAGATCCTACAAGAGATATCCCACACAGAAGAAACAAGAAATCTACCTCAGAAGAGTACCAGAGATCAGACACGACAATCACAGTCAGTGTGCTAGTAACAACAGCACAGACAACAACCCCCATTAACACTTCATCATGGCAGGGCTTAAAGCAAACCTCACAGTTATAACACTGAATATAAATGGACTTAACTCCCTATAAAAAGACACAGACTTACAGGGAGGATCAGAAAAATGGACCCTTCCATCTGCGGCCTTCAGGAAACGCACTTTACCTCTAAAGACAGCAATCTTCTTAGAGTAAAAGGATGGAAGACAGTTTATCAGGCATGTGGAAGTAAAGAGCAAACAGGTGTGGCTGATTAATCTCTGACAAAATAGACTTTACACCAAAATCAATTAAAAATGATAATGACGGTCACTTCTTACTCATCAAAGGAATGATCTAACAGGAAGTTATCACCATCATCAACATACACGCACCAAATTTGTGTGCAACACAGTTCATAAAGGAAACCCTACTCAAAAATAAAGCAGAAATAGAGTCTAATTCCATCATAGTAGGAGACTTTAATACACCTCTATCATCTCTAGACAGATCAACCAAACAGAAGATCAGCAGGGACATAACGGAGCTCAATAACACCATTGACCAACTGAGGATAACAGATATTTACAGCACGTTTTACCCCAAAGACACAGAATATACATTCTTCTCAGCAGCGCATGGGACTTTTTCTAAAATTGATCACATCTTAGGTCACAAATCTTCCCTAAACAAATTCAGGAAGATTGATGTAGTTCCTTGCATCATATCAGACCATAGTGCATTAAAGGTAGAAATTAACAATGGAACAGGATCCAGAAAATACACAAAGTAGTGGAGCCTGAATAATTCGCTCCTAAAAAATGATTGGGTCATCCAAGGAATAAAACAGCAAATTCAGAATTTCCTATTAATAAATGATGACAATAACACATCTTATCAGAACTTGTGGGA
>PVHP010034336.1:7656-19181 GCA_004024765.1 Zapus hudsonius
ACACACACACACACACACACACACTCACACACACACACACACACACACACACAGACACACACACCATAAACACACAACCAAAAAGGGTAGGCTCTTCAGAGCTCAGACTGCTCTTTGCATATCTATGGCTGAAATTCCAGATCCACCCCAGAAACACCTTAGGGCTGGAGCCTAAGATAGGCCAGGCCAAAGTGACACCTACTCCAGCCAAGAGGTTGGAAACAAATTACAAGGTTTAATAAACTTTTGAATCTATTGGGAGACATCCATTCAAACTACCATAGCAGTTATACAAAATATTTGTTCAACTATCACAATAAACATTCATTCAGATTACCATTTTATATTTTCCTTGCTACTCTTATATGAAAAGATATAAACAAATATAAACTTCATCCCTCACTGTAAAATAGTACCATGTTTAACTCTGCAACAGAGAGAAAAGTCGTAACCTTTTCTTAGTGTCAATATATAAAGATAAATAATATCAGCTATATACATTCTTTAGGCAAAACTTAATATGTTGTGAATGGTTTGATCATTTTGTGCATGTCACATGTCAATTACCACAGCCATTGAGTTCAAAATAAGTTGGGTGCTGAACATTTAAACAGATGATGTTATTAGCTTTTCTTTTCATTATTTATCTGTGTATCATAAAATGACTGCATGTGAAATCATTATGATTAAAATAATAATACACTCATTTTAATCAGTGTATTTCTCCAAGATTTTAAAGATGGCCTATTCAGTTTTACCCAGAATATAAAACAGGAAAAAAATCTCTATGGTAACAGGAGCTTCTCTGAAAATAAAACGTGCATTTTTTTTTGAATGGTAGAATGTTGTGTTCGACTGTCTTGAAAAAGCCCAGTAGAGTCAGTTCTTCTTATGACTGTCATTTCCTGGTCAAAGAAAAATTCTACCTGGTTTTAATACCTGTGACAGACATAATCCTAAACTATTAACCTTACCCAGTTTTACCAATAAACAATCAAGAGGAATATTTGTCTCCTAGGAATGACAGGACATCTTGATTTTACTTCCTACCAAGGAACGAAAATCTTGCTGTCCTGCTATTATCAACCATAGCAATAGTTTAACTAGTACTACCTACAAGGGAGGCACAAAATACAAGCTCAAAGCATTGTGTACTATCAGCCCTACTGATAGAACCACTCTGGTGAACATTTTCTTATTTCGGTTGCACCTACACCAGGATTTCTCAACACTATTAACCTTGGGCCAGATATTTTCTCTATTGTGAGAGACACCAGTGCACGGAAATCTATTTAGCAATAAACCTGGCTTCTAATAAGAAAATGCCAATAGAATCCTTGCAAGATGTGTTCTGTACCTATAGAAAACTTTATTTATTTTTAACTTTTGCCATTATGGTGGATGTATGAAGAATGTGACATTCACTGACTATCTGCTTTTCACTGGCTCTATGGGTGGCTCTGATGGTTTGATCCAGTTGCCCCTCAACAAACAAATGTGTTCTGAATGCTCAGTCCCCGGCTGATGGCAGTTTGGGTACTGAAATCTTGTTGGAGTTGCGTTGTTTCTGGCGGGCTTATGAGGATTATATCCAGCTTCCCCTTGCCAGTGTTTGGCACACATTCCTGTTGCTGTTGTCCACCTGATGGCCAGGAGGTGATTTCCATCCTCTGATCATGACACTATTTTCCCTGCCATCATGGAGCTTCCCCCTAGTCTGTAAGGTAAAATAAACCCATTCTCCCATCAACTGCCCTTGGTTGGATTCTTTGGCACAGCAATGAAAAAGCTGTCTGCAGCTTATTTACTTATTTAAGTGGCCTATTTACTTTAGTATCAACATTACATCTTTTTCACCATTTTATATCTATTTTAAGTGAATCTAATAAATTAAGATTAATTTAATAAATTAACATTTAATTATTTAATATTCAAAATGTTGGTAATATGATAAACAAAATATAGTTTGAATTGTTTTTGGATTACTGGCATTTGGTTACTATTTATGCATTCTTTTAATTATGAAGTTAAATTAATTTTAAAAATTGCATATCAACCTTGTTTTTCTGATCAGTCCCTGTAACTCAACCACATCTTTTGATCATTCTTGTCATATTTAAAAATCAAGTTTACAAAGTATCATGTTTATAACTATGCTATTACAAAATAATATTTTCCTTTGTGGATAGGAATGATGGTATATTATTTCCCCTATATTAATTTCAGTTAAGTATGCTTTAATCTTTGAATATTCTCTTGCAAAAACATTGCAACAAAAATTTATGTTTTCTAATTGAGTTACATGTGGTATAATTATTAGAGATTGGAATAAATGTATCTATTTTATATTTACTCCATATGATTGATATATATATATATATATATATATATATATTGATATATATATATAATGCTTGTTCTGATAGACATTTGGAGCAAGACAGTTTTCTGTTTTGTTAACCATAGACAGAGATGCAGGCTCAAGGAGAATTTAGGTGCCAACCTGCCAGCCATGGCCAGATTAGAAGAGTGTCAGTCATCCATCAGGAGCCCCTTCCTGGTACTTTGATTTTGCAGGCTCTCTCTCTCCAGGCCTGCGTTTCCACCTCCTCCCAGGTTGGTGAACTCTTGCTAAGCCTGCTCTCCTTTCCTGTTCCCTCACCAAACAATCAGGATACTTGCTATCCACCAAGCCTGACAAGGAGGAACATTCCAATTAAGTGCCTAAGTTACATTTCCGAAGTTATAAAGAATCCCAATTAGGGCAACCCAGAAGCAACCCGTTCAGGACCCCTCCCAGTTACTCAGTTTGAGAACTTACATTTCTTCTCTTACCTAAATTCTTTCTTAAAATGAATCTTTAATAATTGATCTCTTTTGTCTAGGATTTTTAGTTCTTTGATAAACATGGATGAGAACTTGAAGTTTGAGAACCACTGATTTTGGAGTTCCCACTCAGAGCTCTATCCTGCATCAGTTATTGTCTTCTCTCCTATCATGACCAATTAGTACTTTGTGTTGTGTTTTGTATTATTTTAATGATGTGGAAAACTTCAATTTTATTTTTTCTATTTTTAACAGGAAAAAATAAGTAAACATAACCAAAATTTTGAAAAGACCTTTATAATGAAAACTGCAAGACACTTAAGGATGGCAGGATATAAATAATGTTTGAATAGAGAAATAATGCTTCCAGAACAGCACCTGCCCATCCAAAGTACAAGTGAAAACTCCAAGATAGAAAGAGCAATAACCATGTATGTACCAGGGAAGAAAACTCTCTGGATGCAAATGCTCACCAGGCAGCCCAGCTGTGACGCACCCTCCTGGCATAGAACAAAGACGCTCTGAGGATCAAATTGGGGAAAACTTAAAGTCTGATGCTGACATCTAATCAGGAGATCCATCAAGGGTCACCCCCAAGGTTTCCCTAAGTCAAGTAAAAGTCAAAGCTGCCAGGAAGGATGCCAGAGCACTAGCCCCCAAGGCTGCTACAAAGACCATCTTCAGAAATACCCAGATTAGCAGTCTAAAAAAAACTGTTCCCTGATTATCAACATGACCAGGAACAGGTCTTCAATCAATAGCAGATTCCTGAACAACATTGGATCCTGGAGAAACTCAGCATCTCTGGCTGGCACTTATGTAAGAAGCACACCTTTGGAAAGTGGAAACCCCAAGGGCTCCCATGATGCTGACAATAGCTTGCCTTCCCTGTTCTGCATTCCAACAGTCCACAGAGAGCCCTGCAGTGCAAGGGTTAGTCTCTACCACAGAGGGTGGATTCCATCTGGCCAAGGAACAGGACTGACAAAAGTAGAGATATAATTTTTTCTCTGTGTCTTTTTTTCTCCTTTTCTTCTCCATTTTTTTTCTGAAGGAAGGTCTCACTTTAGGCAGAGCTGATCTGTAAATAACTGTTGTTCATGCCAGGGACCCCCCTACCTCCAGAGTGCTGGGTTTGTGGGTGTGAACCACCTATCCCAGCTGAATTCATTATATTCCTGGTTCTTTCTAGAATGACTACATCTGGGTGAGTTGGGGTGCATTCTGAGGGGAGGAAAAAAGGACAGTAGCCAACATATATTTATGACTGGTCCTCTCATGTTTTTTTTTTCTTTTCTTTTCCTTTGTGAATGTATTTCTGTTTTGTGATGTTCTGTATTGCTCAGCTTACTTGTGTTCTGCTGAGTGTCAGGGTGAGTGGGCTTTGTTCTTCTCCTTTTCTCTATTCTTTCCTTCTCTGCTCACTTTCTCCATCCTTCCCAGACCTACTGATTTTGCTTTTGCAGGTCTCTTGTCCTTTTTTAGTATTGATGTGCCTACTGTTTCCTGAATATGGATGTTAATGCCTAGTAGCTGAACAATTCTAACACCAAATTGGCATAATTATACCTGAACTATTATATATTAATTCTTAAGTAAATAAAAGGAAAGAGAATAGTAACACAAAAGTTTTCCATACAACTGATTTAAAGTCAAAATTAGTGACAATCTGTGGAACTCAATTTTGATTGTACCTCTTAAAAACCTATTTGAAACACATTTCTGAATTAAACTAATAGAACCTACACAAAATAAATGAAACAAACAAACAGAGATGAGGAAAAACAGAAGAAATAAAAGAGGGAGAAGCACTCATCCCCAGAAATGCTCATAATATAACAACAAAAAGCACATAAAGAAAATGATGACAAACTACAAAACATTTCCAGACTCTCTGACAAGGGAAGAAAACAAAGGAGCTGAAAGGTTAGAGAACTTCTAAAAACAATTAAAGATCATATAGACACCACGAATAGACAGAAGAGATAGCTAAATACACATGCACACATCTATATCAAGAGAGATAGATGATAGATGATAGATAGATAGATAGATAGATAGATAGATAGATAGATAGATAGATAGATGATAGATAATTTCAAGATCTTGGCAAGATAGTCTCCAAAGTGAATAAAACAGTGAGTAAGCTGGAAGAAAATGTCATAAAAACAAAAAGTATCAAGGAAATTGAAATACTGAAAAAATTCAAACAGAAAACAATAACCATTCAAATAAAAAGCACATAAGGATGTAACAGACTGAATCGCAGAGATGGAGGACAGAGTTGATATAACAATACACACATATAGCAAAAAAAATTTAAAACACCCATTATTTCAAGAACTAAAGGATAAATTCAGGACACAAAACAGAATACACATGAATACACATGGTAGAATAAGGAACTGAGATAATGCAAAAAGGATTGTTCAACTGTTTAATAAAAATTATATGAAAAAGTTTCTCAAATATAAAGAAATAAATTGACATCAAAACATAAAAGGCATATAGAGCTCCAAATAGACTTGATGGGAGAAGGTCCTCTGTACAACACACTATGGTGACAATGACAAAAATCCTAAGCAAAGAAACAACACTGAAAACTGTGAGGAAAAAGGCCAACTCACATACAAAGGCAAAATACCAGAATAACTTTGCAAAGATATTCCCTCTTTCTGTAGGCATTCTGTTTTCTCAGCTGATAGTTTCCTTTGCTGTGAAGAAACATTTTAATTACATGTTATTGATTCTTGCAGTGATTTCCTTTGTGATTGGTGTGCTGTGCAGAACGTTCTTACTTATACATACAATATTTATTATATTGCCTATGTTTTCCTTTAGTTCTTTTAGCAATTCTGGCTTTACATAACAGTCTTTGGTCCATTTTGAATTGTGCAGGGTGAGAGATGAGGATCTAATTTTATTCTTCTGCAAGTGGACATCCAGTTTTGCACCATTGGTTGAATATGGTCTTTTTCCCTGTGTATGTTCTTGATGCCTTTGTCAAAAATTATGAGACCATACCAGTCTGATTTTATGTATGGGTCCTTTATTGTGTTCCATTGCTCTATGTCTGTTTTTGTACTCATGCCATGCTGTATTTATCACTGTGGCTCTACAGTATAATTTGAGAACAAGCATTGTGTTATCTCCAGCAGTGCAATTTCTACTTAGGTTTGCTTTCATCAAGGAAACTAATGACAGCAAATTCTAGCGCTATTGTGGTTTTTCACTGGTGATGGGAATGTGAACAGGTGCAGCAACTGTGGACATCAGTGTTGTTTCACAAAGGCTAACAATGAACTATCCTATGACCTAGCTACACCCAAAGGACTCTATATCCTACCACAGAGAATCCATGCCCATTGCTGCTCTGTCTGTGCTGGCTAGGAAGTAGAAACAAGCGGTGTTCATCAACTGCTGACTAGATCATCAAAATGTGGAACATGAACACAATGGAGTTACTCAGCTGAAAGAAAAATGAAGCAAGGAAATTTCAAGGAAAACGGTTGGAATTGGCAAAAATCATACTAAGTAACCCATCTTAAAACAAAAACACATGTCCTTAGATAAGTGTTCTAACTTTTCTATGTTGTATGCATATAAATATAGGAATCTGAGGCTGAGTATGGGCTGTGAGTCAAAATAGAGAAATGACAGAACAAGAAGTGAAAGAAGACCATAAGGATCCACATAGTCTGAAGCTGAAAGGAGGGTAATCTTTTTTTTTTTTTGTGCGGGGGGGGGGGGGAGGACGGAAAAAAGGAGGGAAAGGAACCAAAAAATCATCTGTTTGAAAACATCACATGAAACCTGATTATTCGTATGCTATTTTTTTTAATCTTTAGTTAAAAACTTTTGTGACCTCCTTTCTGTCAAAAACTTTAGTGTTTTTCTTGTTAGGGCCATAAATCCCCTTGCTTTATTCATGTTAAACAGTTACATTTATGACTTTCTGCAGGCCATTGATTGGATTCTTTGTTTTTATTCCTTGAAGGATAACATTTAATATTCCTTTCATTGATGGTCTCTGAGTGGTAAGTAAATTTCAGTATTTCAAACATCTAAGGCATTTTTAAGTTTTTCATTTTATTAAATTCTAATTTTACTTAGGAACAAATTTCTGGATTTCACTAAAATTTGCCATTTTTTCTACATTTTCCAAAATGTTGCTTCCAGTGAGAATTCTGCCAGGATTCTTCTTTCCATGCTTTAGCAAAATATAATTAGCTTTTAAGTTATCTTTTTAGTTCCACTCAACATGGCTAAGATATTATAATGCACTTTTATCTGAAGGCCCATGTCTTTCTTCCATTCTGAAAATGTTACAAATGCTCTCTCTTTAGCTGTAGCTTCGCTGTCTCACCTTCTGTTTTCTTTTTCATAATTTCTCATTAATTGTATGTTTGTCTCCTAATCAAGCCTCAGTGTCTCTTGGACAACACAGACACATACATATGTATGAGAATGTCTCTTTTAAACTTACTCATTTCTTCTATTAAATGTTGTATTTGTGTACACACACATGTACATGTGTATGTGTGTGTGTGTGTTTATTGGCACACCAGGGTCTCTTGCTGGCTTTATGTGGATGGCTGGAGAATTGTCGTCTAGCCACCAGGCTTTAAAACCTTTAACCAATCTTCCAAGCCCTGCCTTTGTATTCATTATTTTTGTTTCCTTTTTATATTGACCTGTTTCCTTTCTCAATTTTTCATTCAAAACTTTATGTTTTTGAAACTTATACTATCTGTAATATCTGTTAAAATCATGACCAAACATATTCATTTATATTATAAATTATATTTGAATATGGAATTCAAGTATTTTTGATATTCATTTTTTTTTCACTCACCCTCTTTCTTAATTATATTCCCTTTTTTTTTTTTTTTTTTTTTTTTTTTTTTTTTTTTTTTTTTTTTTTTTTTTTTTTTTTTTTTTTTTTTTTTTTTTTTTTTTTTTTTTTTGCTTTTTGAAGTAGGGTCTCGCTCTAGCCCAGGCTGACCTGGAATTCACTATGTAGTCTCAGGGTGGCCTTGAACTCACGGCGATCCTCCTACCTCTGCCTCCTGAGTGCTGGGATTAAAGGCGTGTGCCACCACACCTGGCTTTCTTAATTATATTTCTTGATGAAGTTACTAAAATTTTCACATGTTTAACTTGAGGCAATTTCAGATACCCAAGAATGTATCTCATTCAAAATTCTTCAAGCCTGCGATTGAGAGTAAATGACAAATACAACATTAATTCAGTGTATAGCTCCAGCCATTTTCTTAATAGAGGGACTGAGCATTGAAGACCATGCTTATTATAGCTATATAGATACTAAGCTTCTGTGAGAGGCATGAAGCTTCACTCCTGTTCACATTTTATGTTTGTCCAATCTGTGTTCTAGAAAGTTCATGTTCCTATTTTCCAGGCATATGCTGCTCTCCTACCCTCCTGCACTCTCTTCCTTGCCCCCTTCCTCTGCAGTTTTCCAGAGAATATTCTACGTTTCTCCAATTATCATTTGTCTTCTCAGTTTTTTTTCACCCACCCATCTCTGTCCTACTTTTATCTTCTACTAGCTTATCAACTTTGTTATCCAAGCTCTTCAGATTCCTATAATACAGCCTCAAGGAGGCTGTCGGAGACCGAAACAGAACAGAACAGGAGGTGGTAATAAGCACCATAGCTATATTTCCACTTACAATACCTTCATTGCAATCTCTGCGTTTAACCCCTCTGCACTGGATTTGGCTTCCTTTCAGTTTTGACACATAAAAGATTTTAGTGTGTCTGAATAATATCTCATCCTGGCAAGAAGCTTCTTGACTGTGTCCTACCGCTTTGAACGTGCTTTACCACATATGGCTGTGCCTGTGAGCTCATGGTGTTGTATGTATTAAATCAGTTCATGCAGAACTTGTGGGCATTTAGTTTCTGAGAGCATCAGCATACATCTACATTGTCAGTGAACGGTCAGTAGTTTGGAGAGCCAAAAATAAATGTAACCTTACATGATAGATTTGATATTTCCAGCTGTATTTTAATTATAATCTCTAAGTAAATACATTTTAATGCCTATTAGGCTGCTCTTTTAATAATCACTGCTCTTTCAGGGAATGATACTTGAAAATCTGGGCCTGTTCCAGCTTAGCTTTACAGGAGTGAAGGATTAAGAAGTTAAATGTTCAACAGACTTCATATAAAATTTCACCTTCTGAAGTGTTCTAGGAGTTACCCTAACAAAATTGAAAAGAATGTCAACATTTATATCATGAAACAAATGTTCTATTTCTTAATACACACTCTGCACTGTAATGCTTGACACATTCATCAAATTCCATAAGGACATTGACAGCAAACAAAATTATAATGGTGTCTTGTCATTTCATACCCATCACCAAATCAGAAACTGGCGGGAGGACAAAAAGGTTTTTTCTGGTGTGTGTGGGTGGTGATTAACACGTCTAAAGATATCACAGTGCCTGAGAGTAACTCCCTGCATGGATACACATTAACTTACGCACACATGACATGCATGGATGCACAGACTCTGTTTTGAATATCAATTTCTTCATCTTAGATTCATTCTATGTGCAAATTAGCCTTCTTAGGTTACAATATGAAATATTAAAAATAAAGGCAGGATAGAACAGTTTCTCATTAAGTGAAAATATGTAACTTCCTTGCGTATAAGGTCATTTCCATTTTAGATGCAATATCAGAAGAGAAACAAATGGAGGAAGGAGTATAAAATATGTTCTCGTGCAGACTTTCCATCAATTAATTTCGATTAATTTATATAGAGTCCATATCTATTTCTATGTACTGACCTAAATGACAGAGATTCAAGGGCAAGTACATTATAATTCTAAAATTAAGGGGTTTATAAATTAATGTTTAACCATTCACCGTCTCATAAGTTTAACACTATGACTTTAGAAGCTCATAAAGGAGTCTTGATTAATTTTAATTAGAAATCTTCAAGTAAGTATCATTAAAAAGTTGTCAATGGCAAAAATCTTTAATGTGAAATGATTTAAGTAGTAGACAATGTCAAACTCAGTATTGGTCAATTAAATTCCAGATATCAATGCAACTAAGAATATGGATGTATAATGTTGCTTTATGGGTTCCAGGACTGTTTTTTTTTTTTAAAGTAATGCAGTACAGTATAGTGATTAGCCTCTGACTCACTGGGTTCAATGAAGCATTCTGATTCTTGTTCTTCTATTTTTTAGAAAAAATGGTATAAATCTCACGAGAAATACAATGCTATCTAATTGATGATTTCTTTAAATATGTAATGAGGTTGTGTGAAATTAGGTAGCTTTATATGACCGAGTATATACACTATACATTGAACAAAACCACTCCAAATTTAGGCTATCTGAATGGTTGCAGGGTGATAGGCACAAGATTCCGTACTCTTGGGCTCCCAAGACAAGATACAATATGGGAGCGATTGACAGGGAGGCAACTAAAAATAGAATCTAGGTAATCCAGAATGGTGTATATTTGTTAACCTACACTGACCTCACTCTCTGATGGAGATTATGTTTTTGTTTTTCAAGATGGAGTAAGAGAGCTGGGGCCCATCTAACCCTACCAACCGACCATAGGCTGATAGCTGAGATTCTGGCAAGAGAGATGAGCCACCCTAGTCATACCATGGAGGATCCAAATGGAACCCCACAGAGAATGATGGGATGAACAATGGGACCCACAGCCACAGCCATTCAATCAACACAGGATAAGCCAGTGAGACAGAAACAATGATTTTTGACACTAAGACTCCTAAGCTCACAACCTTAAAACAGCCTTAATACTCATCCACCACGACTCAGGGAACTGAGCAGAAGGGGGGGGGGGCGGAAAGATTGTGAGAGCCGTGGTAGGGGAGACTATCCAGAGGCATGGCACCCCTCAGTAACAACATACTAGGGCCAGGAGAACCTGGCTGAATACTAGGCTATCCATGGTCCCCTGCCACAAGGACTGATCCAGAGGACCCACGGAGGAGGATATTCACCTGGTTGGGGGTGGGGGAAGGGGAGAATCGGAGAATTGGGGATAAACACTCATTGTTTGCCTACTAAATAATGTAACGTATTATGGACAAAAAAATTTAAAAATAATAAAATAAAAAAGTTGGGGGGAGTTTACATCTCAACTCTTTAAGATATAACTTGAAAGCCACCAAAATGGTATATAAGGCCAATGCTAAGATTTTTAAATGTCACTCTTCTTTGAGACACCCACACCCATGCTCTTGGGTGTGCCTTATTTCTCTGAGCACATTGCTTTACACTTTTAATAAACCTCAACTGTGCTAAAAAAAAAAAAAAAAGAATAAAGAAAAAATTAAAATGAGTTGACCAGACTGGGTCCAGTCACAAAATCAAAACACAGCTGTGCATGCTCATCTGCATAGGACTTGCACCCAACAATATGGAGATGAGATGTTATGTTCAGTAAGATTTCAAATACTTGAGGGATTTGCATGTTGAGTATTGAGGATCTAACTAGTCTTTTTAAAAGTATATAGAGAACTCTAAGATAAAATACTACTTTTACTGAATTTACCAAGTAATTGGCAAAGACAGTTCTTGAATAAATCAATGATTGCAAACCAGGTTAGGTAGTACAAAGCTCTATAATCCCAGCTCTAAAGATGCTGTGGGCAGAGGATTGCTACAAATTCAAGGCCA
>PVHP010034337.1:0-19120 GCA_004024765.1 Zapus hudsonius
TGAGCTTCAGGCCAGCCTGAGCTACAGTGCAAAACACCTCATCTCAAAATAAAGTTTTACTTAAGTGTATGTAACACAATTAAAAAATATTAAAAATCAAAGGACCCCATGGCCCTGAGTGAGCCAGGTGAATTACAAAGGCCTACCCATGGGGGACCAAGGTATTCAGGGGTTCACCAAGTTTGTGGTCACACAGATGAGCTCAGTAAATTCCCAAGAGGAAAAGAGCTCGACCCGAGGCCACTTAGCAAGTGAGCAGAAGCTTCAGGGCCATTCTCGGGTCTCTAGGTCCCAGCCCAGAGCCTTCACAGACCCTGGGACGTGCATCACAACTCTATCGCATAGCGTGCAAAGCTGTGAGACAGAGAAGCCGCGGCAACGCCAACGAGAGGGAGAAGCCCAGAGCCAGGCTTCACAGAGAGAGAGTGAGCCATTCTGATCAGCCCAAAGGCCAAGAAGTGAGGCAGCCATTCTCGTCCAGAGAGCTGCTTTTCTGGAGGGCTGTGGGTGGCTCCTGAGTGAGCTGAGGGACAGATCAAGGACCCAGTTGCTCCATGGACCAGTCCTGAGATGTGGCACAAAGTCTGAGCTTGGCTGCCTCATGCATTTGCTTGTGTGCAGGACTGGGTAAGACGGGACATTCAAGTGCAAGGTGACTTGCACAGGCTGGTCCAATAGGAAACTGATCTTTTCACTCTTCTTCCTCTAGATCCAGCCCTTCCCTTCAGCCTATCCTTCAGTTCCTGGTTCCTCGAGCAGCAAACGTGCCTGTGTCTGACCTGAGTCCCTACCGACAGGACCACGGACCAGCAAGCAGTGGCTGGATTGGACTGGGCTGGTTAACAGGAGCTCTGTGACAGGTCCCGGTGGGCCCCGGAGCACGTGCTGGGCACAGCCAGCTCAGGCCAGGTAGCAAATTTACATGAGCCCTGGGGCACCTCCTGATGATACGGTGGGTGCTGTGCTCCTGTGGGTACCCACGAATGCCTCACCAATGTGTCAATCAATCCAAACACAGTGTGACCTGATCCCAAATCCAAGTCCAGCAAATCCCAGTGGGCTCCCCTTCTCCTCAGCAGCTCTGAAGGGCTGGGAATGTGGCATTGCCTCTGAGAGGAAGTAATCAACACACTGTTACTGATCCCCAAACTCTTAAGGGAGGGAAAGGAGGGGTTTCCCACTTCCAAGCGCAGCTTCTAGAAGGTGTGGCCACAGTGAGCAGCCATTTAAACTGCAGGGCCTCTGGCAAAGGTTGACAGTTATCAGGGTCCCAAGTAATAGGGTCTCATAAGAGGACAAAATGTCACCCTCCATCTCAACCCAAAACTGCTCTTGGGAGCCAGATCTAGTCTGGTAATAGCCAACCTCAGGGGGAAAAAAAGGCGGTCTAGGGAAAGTGAGGCAAGGCCAGCTCCCCAACTCCAGGCAGAAGCGCCAACCAGCACCTGAGACCAGCTCCTTGGAGTCCACAAAGCAGGCACTACAGGGTGGATAAGAAAGGGGTGCTGAGCAGACAGGAGGGAACGAGGCCCCAGAGCTCCCCACTCTTTGCTCTTTCCAGAAGCCTCCACACTAAGAACAACTTTGGGGCAATCACTCCACACCACGTTCGGAGCTCGTGGGGACTGTAGAGAATATGGCTCCAGGCTGCTGATCCCTCTGGCTTAGACAGCTGGGGACCTCCTCTGTGCAAAGCCCAAACATCCTGGGAGTGGCAGCTGCCAGGTCAGGTGCCCACACCCATGTTCACTCCCTCTCCGTCTCCCTCCACAGGCCCAGTTTAGGAGAGATTAGAATTCTGCCTCTACACAAGCTCTCTGCCACTTTTAGGAAGTGGTGCATGCCAACAAACCTGGCTCCTTCTTCCAGGAGGGCTCAGGTGTGCTGGCTCTGGACAAGCCACTGTCTGTCTGCTCCAGCCCCTGTGGGGCCTCCACTCTGCCCCTCAGGTAGGGGCTGTGGCGTACAAAGCATGTCCAGGGTTAGTATGAAGATCATGAGGGGAGGGAGGGCAGATGTCCCTTGGCACTGCCCGCCCAGCCCTGGTCCAGTGTGTGAACTGGCTGCCTGGTACTCTCCCAGAAAGGAACCAGCGATTGCCTCCTAATGGAGCCGGAGTGAGGCTTTAAATACAAGTCTCTGATGAGACCTTATTAACTACTTAGCTAATAAGCACTTTGTGTCACTGAGCTTCAAGCAACCCTGTTGTATTTAGGGAGCAATTGCAGAAGCTTGCAGAGGGCTGTGAGGTTGCTGGAGGTACCACACAACATGCAGGAGTGGCCTACAGGTCACCTGACCAGGGGGTCTAGAATGAAGACCACACCTAGTCCTTCCTCTATGAACTAAGGAAGTGGGTACTGGCTCTCCCACTGCTGGGAACCATCCCTGAATCAGCAAGGCATAGACTGGGACTTCCTGGAGAAGTCACAAGGAATCTAATGGATGAGAAGGCCCATCATGAAGGTCACGGTTGCTTTGAGAACTGATGGCTGTCTCTGCTCTGTGAGAAGGGGGCTGTCATCACAGGCCTCTGCTGGCTTTCTGTACCTCAAACTACTTGTGGTCAATGACAGTTTGTTCTTTTCCGTGTGTGCACAGGTGGGGGCCAGAGGTTGGCGTCAGGTTTCTTCCTTGATTACTTTCCTTGTTTACTGAAGCAGGGTCTCTCACTTGAACGCAGAGCTCGCTGATTAGTCTAGCTAGCTGGCTAGCTTTCCGTGGGGATTCCCCATTTCTGCCTCCAGTTTCTAGGAACTAAGTGCCGAGGCCTTGTGGGAGGGAGAAGATTCAATGGGCAGAGCCAGGGGAGGTCTTCTGGGTCCTGGGGACCAGGGACAACCTCACCAAGGGATCTCTAGGTGAGAAAACATCAGAGGTCAGGCTGTTGGACCTAGTTCCTCAGCTCTCTGCTGGAGAGGAGGTGAGGGGAGGTGAGGGGAGGTGAGGGGAGGTGAGGGGAGGTGAGGGGAGGGGCAAGAAATTGAAACCATCTCACTTAAGGATGTTCACAACTTACATGCTCAGATCTGAGTGCAGGCTAGCCTTTGAGGCTGTGACCTCCTGAGGGGCTTAAATGTGCCTACTTACACCCCTGCACAGCCCTTAGAGGTGGGTCTCAGAACCTCTTGTCAATCGAGGCAGCTGAGCCTCCAGGAGGCTCTAACTCACTCAAAGTGGCACTTGTCTTCCAGTGACTGAAATGGAAGTGGACATCTGAAAGTCACTTCTATATATGCATTGCAGGTAATTAACTTTCTTCTGGAAGTTTCTTCCAGTGGGAGAGAGATTGTTTACTGGATACTTCAGACATTTCATGTGTGTTGGAACACCACCCTGAGGAGTCCCTGATGACAGACAGCTCCATTTTATAGGCCTGGGAAACTGAGGCTTGGAGAGGCCCATTACCTTGTCCAGGGCCTTACAGCCAGCATCTGGTGCTTCCAACTCTGATTCCTGGCTCATATTCTTGTCCTCCTCCCCGTGCATACAAGGCTTCTGTAACTTCAAATGCCCCAGGCTGAGAGAACGCACCCTGGGGGTCTCTACCAGCTCCATCCTTGGGACACAGAGAGGACTAGAAGGCTGGTGTGGCCTTACAATCTATCCTAGCTCTAGATGACACAAAGACAGACTTGCCTGGCCCAAACTTGCCTAGTGGTTGCATTTTACTCTAATATGTAAATCTCCAGAATAAACCCTGCAAATCCGGTTTAAAAACAAGCAGCCTGGGGGGAGGTTGGGTAGACCCTTTCACAATGCTCACTGCTCTTCTGACCCAAGAAGACTGTGATGGTTAAGTTTTGTTGTCAACTTGACCATTTTCATCATCTTGGATGAGTCTTTGATGTTGTTTATAGGAAGGCAGCCCTCTCAGTAGGGGACAGGGTATAAGGAAGCTCAGGGGAGCTAGAAATGAACATCCCTTCCTGGGAAGACAGTGCAGGAAGGAAATCCCAGAGACTCAGAGTCAACAAGGCTGGGAAAGAGTTGCAAGACCCAGCCCCAAGGCTGTATAAAAGGGTGAGAAAATTTCTCTCTTCCCCTGTTTGCTGTTGTGTGTGTGGTGCTGGTGATGGTTTTTCTCTCTCTGCTTGGACCTGTGAAAGGGGGGCCAGACTCTTGCCATTATGGAACTTCCCCTGGATCTGTCGTTTTCTTTCCTCCCATAACTGTGCCTGGTTTGGAGGTTCATCCCAGTGGCCTGTGGCTGATGGTGACAAGGACTAAGCCCAGTTCCCAGCCAGGTGAAGCATCACCACTGGCCTGGCTGTGCAAACACTCACTGCCATCTTGGTCTTACGAGAGCTCAACAGCCTTGAAAAATGTCAGTAGTCAACTCTGGGCCAAATCAACATGGCCTCCCTTCTTGAAGACAGATGAATGGTTGACAGGAAGTGGATGCCACTCAGGAGGCTGGTGTGATGGAACAGATGAGAAGAATGATGTTGGGGACAGAAGACTGGATACAAATCCCATCGTCTAAGGCTCTGGGCCATAAATGCAAGGGCCTCGGCACTCTGTGAACTGGGACTGTTCCGACCCAAACCCAGCAGGACCACTCTGAACTTGCTCGTGGAGCAGGCAGGTGAAGTGGGAAGAGAGAGCCCTAGCTGCATCTCTTAGAGCTGGTGACTAAACTTTGCATCCCTTTGGGTAACATGTACCACATGATAAGTGTGACCAAATATGTTCCCTAGAGGCAGCAATTAGTCCTGGACACTAAGAGGTGGGTACAGGGCTCTAGGACAGACAAAACACGCTGCCTCATGGGCGGCTCCCAATCATCAATTTCTAGGAGTGTGTGTGTGTTCCTCAGGCTCCTATGTGGCATCTTGGAATGGGCAATCCACCCCTTGTTGAGAAGAAGCATCAAAGCCCCAGGCTCTCTCCTGGGAGAGTCCTCCTGAGCTCCATTAGGATGGAGTGAAGCTGTTTATCTCCAAGGGAACATCAGCTTTAAGAGGCAGCCAGTTCTCCTGGAGGAGGAAGCTGGATTCTGCCAGCCTGCGTGTGCAAAGCATGGTGGCAAATCAAACGTAGAGGAAGGCCTGGGAGGGAGGGAAGACTGGGTGGTAGGAAGGCTGGCAAGATCTTTTCCAAGACAGCTTGTGAATGAAGACCCAGCTCCACCCCTAACCACCTGTTATAGACTCGCAGTGAGCTCTGCGGTGCCCATGTGTGTGGGCACTTAGAGATTCACTAACTTACTTGCTCAGGGTTGGCTCCTTCTAACCATTCCCAGATCATTCCCAGCCACATTTGAAAGGTACATAAACCTGTAATTAACAAGCTGGAAGCTGTTAAAATGGCCAAATTACATTACCATCTGATAACCAAGGCTGGCTTGGGAGACAGGATAAGAAAAAGTAGGGTGTGTTTAACCTATACAACATGGGGGAAATGAGGAACGAAGCTACAGAGGTGGAGCCAGAGGATGTGTGGTTGGCCATCCCAAAGCCAGTCCCATTCAGCTCCTCCCTGGGCCTGGGGGCGTGGCTTCACCTAGACATAACTGGTATGTCGGTACTTCCATGGGGCTTGGTACTTCTCCTGGATCCCTAGATTGGGAGGTGGGAGCCCTGCCCCCTCTCATCTTCTCACTAACCATGTGCTTTATCTGTTCTCCGTCTCTGCTCAGTTCTCACATCCACAGGACAACCCTTCCTGATCACTTCATTTTAAATTACTTCTCTCCTTTGGTACCCTAGGCCCCTGCTAGCAACTCTAAAGCATCCATAGGAAGCATTGTCTTACCTTCTAACATGATTTACGTACCTAGCATACTATTGTTGGTTGCTTCCCTCTTACTGGAATACAAGCCTCCTGAAGGCAGGAATTTAACTCTAATTCATTGGCACATGTGCCAAGGGCTCAAAGAATGCAACAGTGTTTTGCCCTTTAATAAAAATGTGTGCCTCTTCCCAGTGGGGCCACATCGAATGTATCTCTTTTCCCTGCTTTTTCTACAACTTATCTATTTAATTAGCCTATAGAGGATGGGTGGCCAAGTCTAGCTTGTTAGGGTTTCCATGGCTCAGTCACAGTAAGGGCTCCGAAGTGCCCCCGCTGTGTCCCAGTGTCTGGCAGAGAGCTTGGCATGCTTGCTGGATGAATGAGCACCCGTAGCATAGGCTGCCTGTCTGATACGTGCTCAAGCCTAGAACCAAACCTGGATCCAGGACAGTTGTACGATAGCTGACAAAGTGTATCCCAGCCAAGTCAGACTCCAGATGTTCGCCTGTGTGGGCCAAGCAGAACATGAGAACATCTGGGAACATGCAGGGTAACTACCTTTCTGGCAGGAGAAGCAGAGTCGGCAGTTGGCGGAGAGGGAGGAGCAGCTGGATCGAGAGATGGAAGGCAAAGGGGAGAAGACGAAGGATGAGTGTGAGGCAGGCCCTTAGACAGGAGTTTGTTCTGCACAGACAGAGACAGAGGAAAGCAGGATTATCACAGTGGCAGACGCAGTGACGTACACCTCCATGGTCTCCATGCGCAGCCTCATACCCCATGGGGAGGCCTGTGTCCCAGGACAGCACAGCAGCCTGTCTTTGGAGCCAGACAGGATTATGTAGCTTCTGGTGACATTGGATCTGGCTTCAATTCCAGCTCCCTAAACAGCTTGAGCAGATCCATTCTGTTCACGCTCAGATCCGCCCAGGACTCCAGTGCAAATGAGAAGCCCTCACTCTGGGGTTTGGTATGAAGCACCTGCTGCAGGCTTAGGAGGGGAGAAGCCTGGGCCAAATGGGGCAGAAGGCTGCCCCAGGGGCCTCGACAGCTGTGGGCAGACATGTGTGCTGGCCTCCTGGAGGCTGCTGGAACCCTAACGATGAGCTCAACATACAGCATCCTGCCCCTCATGACCACAAGTCCACCAGTAACAGAAGACACAGTCCTGAAAGTGGCCGAGGAGATGTGTTCTAGACACGAGCTTGGCGTGAGAAGAGGACGACATTACAAGTACACCCACCATGGGTGCCATCCTCTCTCCCGTTTCCTTCCCTGTGAACACATGCCCTTCTTTTCTGCAAGTTTCCAAATAGGAAGGAGCCATACTTCCTATGCTAAGGCAAGGTTCCCTGCCTTGGCGCGACCCTCCTCCTTTGAGAAGTGGAGCCTCTCCTCAGGGTCCCCAAAACAGCACAAGCAATTGGCTTGCCCTTGCAAATAACTAGCACCCCTCTTTGCAAAGACCCTCAGAGTCAACTGAAAAGCAATCCAGGGGTTTACAGCCCAAGTTTGTGTTGGGTCATAGTTTTTGTCGAGTTGGGTTTGCTTTCCTGCCTGTTCCCCCTTGTCATGACACCTCAGCTTATTTTTGAGTCTTTGCATTTGGGTCTTTTAAGACGGTAGCTAGAATTCTAGTGGCTCAGATAATCGCTCTACAGGCTGGTTCAAGGCCCTTGGCGACCTGAGTGTGCTGAAGGCCTCCAGTTTACCTGTGGGAAATCCCCGTGTCCAAACATGGAGGCCAGGTGTGCTGCTTTCTCCTTAATGTTCTTTTTGTGAAACTCCCTGTTAGCCAAGTTCTGGGCCCTCTTCTGCAGTCAAGTAGGAAAGAAGAAAGGAAAGAGAGATGGTGACAGGGACCGAAGTGAGGAAGCAGTCTGGGGCTTGTCTTACCACATGCAGGAAGCAGGAGGCAGGAGGCAGGGAAGGATCAGGGGGGAAAGGGATCTGCTGTAGGTAACAAGAGGGAGATGCAGAACAGGGAGCTGCCCCGATGCAGACACAGATGGGCAGAGAGTGGACTGTCACCTGAAGAATCTTTTCTTCCACCTGCTGCAGCCGCTGTAGCACCCCTGACAGAGCCAGCACCTTCTGGCAGTTGGGATGCAGGGTGTCGAGGTTTTCAGATCCACCCAGCTGCAGGTCGGACTTGGCCTTGGCTCTCCAGGGCCTGCTGGGGAACTCCCCGCCAGCAGGCACTTGATTGAGCTCTCTCAATACCTGCCCCGTCGCCAGCGTGGAGGGGAGCTGGGAGAGAAGGGAAGTCAGCTTCCCTCCTTCCACAGACTGACTAAGGAAGCCCGTGGAGGCTAGACACAGAGGGCATAGCGGGTGCCACCCCGAGATAGACCATGATCTGGCCTGGGGCTGAGGGAGGCTTCTGTGAGCACGTTGAGATACCCTGGCACCCTGTAACAGTACACAGTCCTGCACCCCACCAAAGATCCCCCAAGCTGAACCTGTACAACTCTGGTTTCCAGTCCTAGCTGTACCCTAAGTTCATCAGGAGACATTAAGAAAACACCCAAGTCTGCCCCAACCCCAGTGGAGAATGTGATTCTGAGTCTACATGAGACAGTTTTTTTTGAAAACCTCCCCTTGCTATTAATACACAGAAATAGTCATTGCATCCGACTTCGACCTCCAGAGCCAGCAGTACCTCACATTACTTGACGCTGACCAGATGTCCCTGGAATTTGTGGACACTCATTCTGATTTTCTTCAAATTCCAAACTCAGAGATAGACGTGGGCTGGGATAAGCCACGGCCTCTCCCTGTGGGTCTAGCTACTGGGCATCTATAAAGGCCTTTACCCCCCCCCCAGCCTCAGCCCTTCACTGAGTGCATCCTTGACACCACCTGAGCCTGTTCCAGCATTGTTTGTTCATTGACTTGAAAGTCAGTCCTTCACAAGGTCCATCTGTCCACAGAGCCCTCTGTTGCAGGGATCCCTCCTCCCAAAGTGTCCCATGTGAAGGGTTTGTTTCCCAGGTGGTTGGCTGGGGGATACCTGCGGGGTGTCCAACAGGGCCGGTGGCATGCACTTAAAGTGTAGTCTACTGACCATTCACCTCAAGCAGGGTCTGCATGCAAGGGGATTTTACATTCAGTTCTACTGGGGGAGTGCGGGAAACCACAGACCCCATTCTTCAGCTCAAAGTCCCCTCCCTCTGGCTTCACCAAAATAGCCTCCACTGGAAGGAGCCCTACCTGCCTTTTCAGAGGAGGCTGCTCCTCCAGCTTAGGGCAGCGAGAGGCACCAGGAGGGCGAGAGGAAGAGCTCAGGTCAGGCTTACCTATCCCTGAGACACGGCGGTCCTGGGAGGAGAAAGGCAGTCCGTGAAAGCAGCCAGGAGACAGAAGGGAGAGGTGAATGAGATCCAGGCATATGGAGGAAGCAGAAAGGAGACTCAAGAGCAGACAGGGTGCTGGCCGGGCTCCTGGAAGCCGGGCCCAGCTGGGAAAGCAGAGCCCTGGATCTCAGACCACGTGGACATTGAATCCTGCCATCACATCTCTGGGACAATGTGTGAATCCCACAGGCCTTGCTTTTGGCCCAGGCACAGGGCTCTGGGCCAGCACTGCCAGCCTTTGCCAGGCTAGGGTGGCCAGCCCTGAAGTCCTCCTGGAAACAGAGAGCTTCCTTGCTCATTCTGGGCAAGAGTCTGTCCTCCCCAAAGGAGCCCACGTCTCCTCTACAAAGTGAACCAGTCCCCAGGCTTGAGTATTGTAACTACAGCATCCCAAAGGCAATCCAAGGGAATGAACTGAGCCATGACTACAGACTCTGTAGAGAGACGGAGAGACGTCTGTAGCCCAAACCTGTCCTGGTCAGACTCAGGTCAACTCCACTGGGTTAAACGAAGGGTATGGACAGAGGAGAGCACCCCGGAACATGGGAGGTCAGTGCAGATCTCTGTTGCTATCTGAGTCAACCTCCTCTGGTTTGGATGAGTCACTTCACCATGAACTTGGACAGTTAGTCTCTCAAAGCTCCTTCTAGCTGGCTGCAAACCAAGTCAAGGTTTAAAAGCAAACCAAATTAGGAAACATTTATCTCAGGATGGACACCAACAACCTCTGGCCCATGTGCCTAATCTGGCTGTTTTTGTAAATAAAGTTTTATTGGAACCTTATCCCGCTCACTTGTTTAGGTTTCCTTTATACAGGCTTTCATGCCTTAAGAGCAGAGATGTGTCATTGCAGCAGGACAGTATGGCCTCCAAAGTGGAAAGGAGTTTCTGCCTGGCCTTCTGGAAGAGCCTGCTGGTCCTTAAAGAGTTCTCGTCCCTTTTTCATCGGGCCCTGCTGGCCAATCTTGATCCACCTCTAGCCTGGGTGCTTCTGCTCATTTCCCAGCACGTCTAGTCACCAGCAAGGCAGCCGTGTGGTGAAACACCTGATACAACTTACCTGCTTCAGAGCTGAAGGGTTCCGAGTGCTCTCCTCAAACTTGGCCAGCAGCTGGTTGGCCATGTACTTGACTTTGTTCTGATTTCCGCCTTCCTTACCGCTGCTGCACTCTTGGCTACGGCTGCAGAACGTTGACAACTGCAAAGGACAAAACAGGACGGTGGAGGCTGGATCCTGGAATCCGGGTGTCAGGGAAAGGCTAGGGGATTAAAGACAAGGGCTCTCTCCATGAGCTGTCCACTAGAGACTGCTCACAAGACAATGTGTCCCAGAGAAGGGCAAAGACAGGCTTCGGAGCCAGGCAGTAGGGCTTGGATCCTAACGCTCTTGCCATCAGCCTTGTGACCTTGGCAATTTAATTCTCTGCAGTTTCCTCATCTGTAAGATGCCAGGAGTTAAGTAGTTATTGCAAAAATCAGTGTCCATACAAGTATTACCCAAAATAGTTTCCAAAACATATCCTGTGGCTGAGAAGGGGTGCATATGTGAGGCAGGGGGACTAAGGATGTGGGGGTATCAGTCAGACAAGTCCTGGGCTCTAGCCTTCTTTTTACTGCCTCCCTTGTTCCCAACTTCAGCCAGCACTGCTCTGTTGGCTATCTTGCAACAAATTAATTTGAACTCATTTTAGATTTCTACAATGTAGCACGGCTTTTTTTTCAGTGTCCCCTCCCCAGCTGCCTTCAGGACTGCTTCAGGAATAATGACGACACTGTCATCAAAGCTAGGAAGTCAACACTGGCCAGACGTTGAGAACTGGAGCGGAGGCTTTGTTTGGATTGCATCAGCTTTCCCACTAACGCCTCTCTCCTGTTCCAGGCTTCGGTCCAGGCTCCCACACCGCATTTAGTCATCCGGACTCTTGCTCTGCTCCAATCTCGGACCATTTCTCTGTCTTTCCTGGCCCTGATACTTCCGAAGGGTACCGGGTGAGCTATTTTATAACAAGATACTCAATCTGGGCTGGTCTGATGCTTTCTCATGGTTCTTCTGGGACTAAGGATTCTGGGAAGGCTGCCCTGCCCTTCTCACCCATCCTATTGGGGTGCATGATGGTAAAGTGATTTCTAAGGGCTGCTGTGGGCCTTGGTTACTCGGTTAGGATGGTTTATAACAGAGCTCCACTCAGCTCATCTGCTAACTAATACACAATTACTGGTGTCTCCTAAGACTGCCTCCACAGGATCTCCACTCCTGGGGCTGTGTGTATCGGGCAGTCAGCCTTCCCCAGCAAACAAGGAATCTTTCCCCTGGGAATGACAAGGATGCGTTCTTTCATTCAGAAGAGATTCAGGAAGAGGCGAGCTAGAGTGTATTGTTTTTGAATAGCCCCCAAAGAGGACTCGCACCCTGGAAATGGTGTGTGCAGAGGACAGCACCTCAAGGTGCAGGCCAGACACAAAGCAGAGAGCTGCTCCCAGCTGCAAAGTACAAAGTGTGCATGTGGACACAGGCTTCAGGCAGAGGAGGGGTGCTTCCTGGGAGATCAGATCACTGTTTGCACAAGACCAAAGCCAGCCCCACAGTGGGCCACACAGGCACATGAGTAATGGGTGATTCACTGCAGAGCCAGATCTGGTCGGCAGGCAGGTTGGGCCCCCACTGCCTGCATTTCTCTTCTTCTTCCTTTTCTCCTTTTAGAGATAGGATCTCACATAGCTGGCCTTGAGCTCTCTCTGTAGCCTAGACTGGCCTTGAATATCTGATTCTCCTGCCTCTGTCATCACAGTGCTAGGATGTCAGCACTATCATGCTGGCTATTGATCTACTTTCTTTTCTCCCTCCTCTTCCTCTTCTTCTTTTTGAGATAGGGTTTCATGTAGCCCAGGCTGGCCTCCAATTCTATATGGCAAAGAAGACCTTGAATTCCTGACCTTCCTGCCTCTACCTTCCAAGTGCTGGATTCCAGGTGTGCACTACCATGCCTGGTTTGAGGATTGAATCCAGGGCTTCGTGTATGCTAGACAAGTACTCTACCACCGAGGCACATCCCTGGCCCTAGAATATCCATTTCCAACAAGCTCCAGGAAATACTGATGTTGTTGGTGTTTGGGCCACACTGGGCAGCAAGAACTTAGACTTCTCATCACATCAAAGCTGACTTCAAGCAAAGAGCCACCCCAGAAAAGAAGCCTGAGGCATCTCAGCGGGCAGATGGGAATCAGACTTTTGTTCTCCAGCTCCTGAGATTCCACCAGCAGCAGGAGCCAATGGGGAAAAGCCAGACAAGAACCCCCGGGGACAATGTGAACCTGAGGGAGGCTTCTAAGGGCAGAGAAAGCAGAGCTCCTTGTGGGATTCCAAAGGAAGCTCTGTAAAAGCCTCAGACAAGGGCGGATTGAACTCTGTGGGTAGAATTAGTATGTTTACTTTGTGAGATGGGAACTGAACTCTAGGCTTCTTTGATCAGAAAACTGAATGAGTCCTGGGCAGCTGAACTCTCTGGGATAGGTTCCTGGCTTGACAACACCATCGTTTACTGCCAGGAGCTGGAGTTGTTCAGACATGAACAACAACATCCTAAAAAATCCAGCCATCAAACCTCTCCCACCACATCAAGAAGTCTAAGTCCTACGAATCAAGTATCAGTGTTTTACACTAACTCTCCCATGTGCCTCTGAGTCATCTCTGATGTCAGCCAGAAGGCTAGGGAAGGCTGCTACATATCCACCCCGCATATGTAGGCTTCAGTTTGGGGAATCAGAATGGCCTTTTCAATCCCCCCCCAAATGGTTTTGGTATGTGTAGTGTGTCTGTGCATGGTGTATGCACACCCTGTGCACATGGATGCAGAAGCCAGAGGAAGACACTGGGTCCTTCTCTGTCACTCTCCTACCTCATTCCCCTAAGACAGAGTCACTCAATTAACCTGGAGCTCGCCTCAAGCCCCTCCGTGCTGGGGTAACAGGAGTGTGCAGCCATGCCTGGACTTTTACAAATGGGTGCTGGGGGTCAAAGCAGGTCCTTATGCTTGTACAGTAAGCATGCCCACCCACGGAGCCATCTCCCTGGTGTCCCCCAACCCCTCCTTCCTGCTGAGCAACTCTTCAAGAACTGGTGAGAGAAGTCAGTTTTCTCCTTTGACAAAGTTGCCTGCAATTATCTTCTTTCACCAGAAGGTGACATTTGTGGGTACCACATATCTGCTTTACTGACCAAAAGTTCAGAAAAGGAAAGAATCCAAACCAGGGGAGAAACGTGGGGCTGTCGATGTCTCTTTCCTAGTCACCACTAAGAGTGATTCAATATCAATTAACCATGATGTACAGATGATTTTATTAATCTCAAAATTCTGCTAAGTCTCAGACATTTCAAAGCTATTATCACATTTGACAGATGTGACACACATACACCCTGGCATGTTACGTCTGTCAAGGTTACATAGCTAGAACATAGCAATGTAAGGCTGAAAACTACCACTGTTTCCCCATCAAGCCCACCCTGGAACCCAGTGATCCATGAGAAAAAGAAAAAAGAAAGAAAGAATAGTTGTCAGGGCGCCTGTCACAGTAGGGCACTACAGCTCCGGTTGTCAGCTAACAGCTCTTTGTTTCAACTGTCCCTGGGCACACATACCTCTTCCAGGTTGCTGTGGCCTCTCCGCCTCCGCTTGTTCATGTCTTTCTCTTCGGTTTGGACATCTACCTGTGATGGCCAAGAAAACATGGTGAGTGCTGGGGAGATGGCTTGGCTCTTAAAGGCACTTGCTTGCCAAACCTGCCGGCCCATGTTTGATTCCCCAGTACCCAAGTAAATCCAGATGCACAAAGTGTCGCATGTATCTGGTGTTCATTTGTAGTGGCAGAAGGCCCTGGTGTGCTCAAACTCTCAGTCTCTCTCTAAAGAAATAAAAATATTTTGAAAAAAGAAAGCTCAGATGTCCTGGAGCCCATAAAGTGGCCTTGAACTAGAAGCATACAGAAAAGCACATCTGTCTACAAACAGCTGCCAGGTAGTAGTAGAAATGGTAATAAATGACCCTGCGCATGACAAATGCTGTCATCAAGCTATTCTCAGGCACAGTGTAGGGAGCCTTATTCTACCCAGGGAGCCAAGAAGGGCTGAGGATGACATCCCAGAGGGTCATGATGAAATATCCCAAAGCAAACAGAATCCCTGGGACACAGGCTGGGCAGGGACTATCCTCTATTGCAATATGACCTTGGGCTCAAAGGAGGGGGCTAACAACGTATTCAAGGTCAAAGCCAGGTCTGCTGATGACCTTGGTGTGCTGGGCTTTCTCTGCAACTTGCGAGCCTCCCCCCAAAGAGGACCCAGAATCACCTTGTGCTGTTTCCTTATGGAGAATGCCTGGAGTCTCTTGCCTCCTCCCCACAAGGAGGTGACAGTTTCACCTGGTTGGGACCATTCTCATGACTCCAGTGAGCTGTCCAGGGTTTTGGTAGGAATTGAAGCCCTTGATGCAGCCACCATGACAAGATGTAATTACTTGTAAATAAGCATTAGATGTAGCCCAAGGACCAGAGTGACCGCATGGCCAGTTTACCCAGGACAGTTCTGAGTTACTGACTTCCTCTTTTTCACTCTCAAAATACCCCAGTTTGCACAGTATATTACCCAGCTGCCCCGCATGACCTCTCACTATCTACTCTGCTGCTTGAACCCGGACATTTAAATCTGGAAAATTTCTCTCTGCCCCAAACCCTAGCATCACTCTTGCGAGGGTTTCCAAAAGACACACCACTGTCAGGCTGTTTCTTTAGGGGACGAGGAGGGGTGGACAGGCTGAGCTGTCACCACGTGCTGGGGTGGGGTGGAGGCTGAGTTCAGGGCCTTGTCTGCATGCATCCCTGGCACCAGCATCACCTGTTTCCTGGGGTGATACCTCTTAACCACCACCTTCCAGTCTCTGGGATCTTCTCCCGAAGGCTGGCCTTCTCCCAATGGTTAGCATCCTCAGGAGCCTGGGTACATGGAACCCTCTATGACATTGCCAGATCACATCTCAGCTCTCCTGATACCATGGATACAGGAGGAGGGGCTGAAGGCCATCAGCTTTCTGCAAACCCAGGCACGTAGCTCACCCAGGCCCACAGGCCCTAGTCCTGGGGTCCTGTAAGGCCTATCTACTCTGAAATAGCAGTAACTCTGGGCACCCCAGCACCCAGACTGCTATGTACCACTTGCCTCTAGCTAACGCTCTCACCATCCCTGCCCCCGACATGCTCACCAGAAGAATTTAAAAAAAAATATGAACCACAGCTTAATCATTGATATTTGTCCAAAAATTTGACCCACGAAGCACAACATAACAGATCAAAGGGCCCCACCTCCCTTCAACAGCTCCGCCAGCCCCTCATAAATCACACTTTTGTGAATGGAAATAATTTCAGTCCCAATGCTTGGGCGGACACCAAGAGAAATAGATGACCTTATTTCCAACAATGTTGGGTCTTAGAGGCACAGGCGGTCTGGGCTCCCAGCTCCACTCACTGTGACCACCACTCCGGCCCAGAGACTGGGCCTCTGGGAGAACAGAATGTCCCATAACAAGGACGCTTCATGCATAATCTCAGGGTTCTGTTTTTCTTTTTCCACCTTCAATGCGGACTTGGCTTTTCTCACAAGGAGCAATGTATCTTACTCTGTCTTGTACACTTAACAGGCTGGGGTGGGACTGTTCAGACAGTCAGAGTCTATGTGACCCATAAGGGTAGTGGGCCCAGCTGACATCTCTAAGAAGAGCCCCAAACCTCCCGGGGGGAATAAAGGAAGTGTGAAGGGGCAACCTCAGCTGCTTAGTTCCATTCTCCCTGGCCTGGGACAGTAAGATGCAGCCTTCATGGAAAGGTTAGCCATGCACGTATCCAGAAGAGGGTTCTTTCTCCATAAAGATTTTTCATTATAACACTGACTATACTGAGGTGTAGGTTAAAACAAACAAAAGAGTTAAGAAAATTTAAACCTTGAGTTATCTGTCCCCGCTCCTTATTTGTAAATATAATTTGGAAGCAAAAACTGATCCATGACTCTCATCCATTTGGACCTTATTATACTCCACAAAGAACCAGAAGTACAAGGAGGAAGAAAATATTTATCATGCCTGGTCAGAGAAAACATGAGAATAAACAAATGACTTTCTTTTCCTCTTAATTTTCCAAGCTCTTTCACCCCAAGAACACTTTCTTATCATGATTTCCCAAGGATTCCTGAGTTGATAGGCCAAAAGGCATTTATTAAACTAATTGGTTTCCCTCTTTAAAAAAAAAAACACCAAAGGCATGTATCTGCCAATCTGATTATTTATTTGATTAGATGATAACCATGTTCTCATACATCCTGAGTTATTCTGGCTTAAAACAAACACTCTTTATATTGAGTTCCCTAGGATATTGTAACCCTGGAGAAACTGAGACCTGTTTCATAGGAAGGGAGATAAGCTTTTGCAAGGCACAGCCTGGTTGGGTGACAGCTTTGATGTTTAGGAAGAGGATCAGTGAAGCTCCTTCATGGAAAGTCACAGGTTCATTACTTCCTGGCCGTGTGGCCTCAGGAAAATCAACCAAATACCCTCGCAGTTTCCTTACCTTTAAGAATCTGTACTGTCGCGAAGCATTATAAGGGTTGAGGAACTCACAGAATGTGAAACGCTTCTGACACTCTAACCTGCTGTACAGATGTTGACGCTTCAGTGGGGTTGGTACAGAATTATAAACATCTGAATTCTAGCTTCAGCTTTGATACTACTGACACGACTTATTAAAATTTAATCTCTCTAAGCCCCTTACCTATACAACTATGAAGAGACTATGTTCTCAACCTTCCCTCAAAGGTACCATGAGAAGGGATGGAGAGATACCTCAGTGGTTAAGGCACTTGCCTGCAAAGCCTAACAACCAAGGTTTGATTCCCCGGTACCTACGTAAAGCCTGATGTGGAGTTTTCAGTGGCAGGAGGCCCTGGTGTGCCTGTGTTCTCTCTCTCTCTCTCTCTTCCCTCATATCTCTCTCAAATAAATAAATAATAAATAAATAAATAAATAAAATATTCATGTTTTTAAAAGGTAACAGGAGGAGCAAATGAGACAGGGAGAAAGTGACCTGTCCACTGTAAAGTGCTGTGTCCAGAGCCAAATGTTCTGTCCAAATAGCTTCCCTCATCTCCTCAGAGAACAAGCATTGTCGTGTAATCTGTATCACTAGAGGAGAGGAGAGCCATCACTGATGGAGTCCCTTCCACACGCTGGACCTGCAGCCTGCAGAGTTTACGTGATCTTTGCATGGCTGACACCCGGTGCAGGTGAGCCCTCGGCAGGCCCAAGTGTGCATTTATCTACCCGGCTTCAAACTGTATTTCCAATCAGTAAATCAGCTCAGAATTTCCTGGCAGAAACAACAAAATGAGCAGCCTGGGGGGGGGGGGCTGCAAACTGCACATGCCACGGGGGGCTGCCCGGCTTTGGAGGTTGGTGTCCTGACTCTCCGAGACCTTCCTCAAACCTCTGACGGGAGGAGGACCAGAGCCAGCAGGAGCTTTGGCTGCTGGATGGGGAGTGCTGTTGAGAAGCTGGGGAAGGGGAGAGGAGGCTTTGCAGGTCTCACCAAAGGAAAGCTGCTAGGCAGGGTCCTTGTCTTGTCCCCACTGTTCTATCCTAACATTGAGAAGAAAACTCAGTGTCAGTCACCAGTCATTGGATGGATGGATGAGGCATGTTCTTATATGACACCCTTGGTTTTTGGAAATTATCTAGCCCGAATCTGTCATGGTTTGATCCAGGTGCCCCCCACAAACAAATGAATGTGTTCTGATTGATTGATCCTCAGCTGATAGCAGTTTGGGTTTTACAACCTCGCTGGAGCTGTGTTGTTGGGGGCAGGCTTATGGGGTTATAAACCAGCTTCCCCTTGCCAGTGTTTGGCACACCTTCCTGCTGCTGTTTCCAGTGCTGTGGCGGAGGTGATGTCCACCCCTCTGCTCATGCCATCGTTTTCCCTGCCAGGATGGAGTCTCCCCTCGAGTCTGTAAGCCAAATAAACCCATTCCTCCACAAGCCACTTTTGTTTGGGTTCTTTTTGCACAGCAACTAGAAAGCTGACAACAATCTGTATCCCTAAGCTCCTGCATTGAGGATCGCATATCTAATCGTAACCAACATCTGTGTGGTCTAACTGTGTGGGGGGGGGATGAATGATCAAGCACAGGTGTGTGTGAGGTTCTCAGAGTCTTATGTGGGAACCCACTGAGATGCTATCACAAAAATAAAATGATGATTGTTCATCAGACCTGCCTGTGGTGCCCAAACTGTGTATCCAGGCTTCCCAGGACACAGGAGTGGACTCACAGTGGACCATGGGCTAGTTTACATTTCCAGAGAAACATGGTGAGATTTGTCAGATACCTTAAAAATGCTCTGAGTAAGTTACTTAGATGGACCTGCTGAAGAAACAGAAACACCAGTGTTCCTTTCGAGCTGGGAGCCCCGTGAGTGAAGCCACACAGATGCTGTAAACCTAGAGAGTTGGAGCACCTCATAGGCAAGGACCCCGTATTATTCATTTCCCCTCATCAAAGCCAAAAGGGACGGCTGCAAAGTCAACTCTTATGGGGTCCAATGATGGCTTGATGAATAAAATGAAATTAACCGAGTAGATGCGTGAATGCAGCACACCGTCACACACACTTCTGTCATCATGATCTTGCTGCACCCCTTAGGAGGCGGCGCTAACCCAGTCATCAGCCGAGCCATAATAGCGTGAACTTCTTCCTCTTACCTTTTTCATGCAAGGACAAAGCAAGCAAAAACCAGCCCCAAACTTACTCGTGGAGTCCTCTTCCTGGGAAATGTGAGGTTCAGATAGCTACTGGAGAGCGATGATTTAGCTAAGCCAACATCGGCAGTTTCACCATGGTTTTTGCCCCAGAAATCTGTTAGGAGATAAACACACCATTGAGATGTGGAGACCGGGCCTAGAGGGTGTTGTAGTGTGTGTGTGTGTGTGTGTGTGTGTGT
>PVHP010034338.1:7787-19203 GCA_004024765.1 Zapus hudsonius
GAGAGAGAGAGAGAGAGAGAGAGAGAGAGAGAGAGAGAGAGAGAGAGAGAGAGAGAGAGAGAGCACGCACCAGGGCCACCACCTTGTGGGTCTGGCTTATGTGGGACCTGGGGAATTGAACCCAGGGCCTTAGGCACTGGAGGCAAGTGCCTTAACCGCTGAGCCATCTCTCCAGCCCAGGGCGCAGCTTGTTAATGAGAGGTTTTCCTTCTCTGTCCACTGGAGCCTGTGGACTTTTGATGCCATTCTTATCGTTCCCCTCCCTCCAGGCTGTCCTCCCCACCTGTGCAGCTCTTTCATAGTGGTGTGCAGGCCTCAAGGCACCCAATAGGAAATAACAGATTATGATAGGCATGGAGGCTCCTATCTGTAATCCTAGCTACACAGGAGGCATAGGCAGGAGAATTGCAAGTTCAAGGCCTGCCTGGGTTACAAAGTGAATTCAAGGTCAGCCTGGGCAATTCTATAAAAATTAAAAAAAAAAGATGAAAGGGGCTTTGGGATATAGTTCAATGGTAAAGGTCTTGCATTCAATCCATAGCTTAATAGAGAGATGGAGAGGGGCAAGGAAAGGAAATGATTGAGAGAAAGAATGGAAGATAAAGCAAATTATAGCCAGCAGTGAAGTAGTGTGCAATCCTTTGTTAATGTCATGTCTCAGAATCCTTTGCTCCCATCCACACTGGTCATCACAGAGAGACACAGAGAATAATTTGATTATTTATCATATCCATCCATATATACTGAGGATGGAACCCAGGGCCTCATGCATGCACTCTACCAAATAACCTATATTCTCATCTTCTTTCTTGGGTTGGTTGTTTTTTGGTTTTTCAAGGTAGGTTTTGCTCTAACCCAGGCTGGCTTGGAACTCACTCTGTAATCCCAGGCTGGCCTTGAACTCTCATTGATCCTCCTACCTCTGCCTCCCCAATGCTGGGATTAAAGGTGTGTGCCATCATGCCAGGCTTCTCTTGGTTTTTTAAAAAGATCTAAACCCTGGGTTCATGCCCATACCCAGTGAGTCAGATTTTCCAGGTTTGCCTGGATAGCATTGTGGACCTTAGCATCATCTATATGAAATCTCTTGGTGAAAGGAAAGTAGGCTGATAAGAGCTTTATGAAGAAGATGGATGTGTTCTTTCTTTTGATCTGATGTGAATCAGACCTTGTTATTGCCATCTGTTTTGTACATTTCATTTTCAGATAACACCTGGATTGTGAAAGATATACAGAATTATCCAATTAAACTAAATCTAGCAAGTATATGCTTTTTAAATGGCTCCTTGAATTCTCTTGTTTTTTTCCCTCCCTCTTAGCCTCAAAGACACTAATTTTGATCTCTCAGGAATATTTTGAGGTATAAACCAAGACCAGTGAGAACTCTTTGGCTCAGTTAATTAGCTTTGAGAATTGATAATCTATGATTAGCAGCCTTTTATTTTAATCTGAATAAATCTAAATTGTTTTAAATGCTTTTTCCCTACCTCAGTACAGGAAGCCCCTGGCCACCGTAGCACACATCTTATAAGCAGGTCTGTGAAGTAGGAAGGTGACTGTATAGTTTGGCATTGGTTTCCAGTACTCCCAGAGTTGTGTGAACTAGAAAGATGGGAGCCATGTTAGGCTCTTCCTCCAAACCCATCCCTTCTCCTGTGAGGACACTGAAGTCCAGGTCACATAATGTCATAATCAGCCACACGCCATGGGGATGAATCTCTAAACCAGGCACAGTTATGGGAAGAAGGGTTTTATTGACGTTACAGACCCAGGGGAAATTCCATAATAGCAAAAGAGGCTGACCCCTTTTCACAGATCCAAGGAGGTAGAGGGAGAGGGAGAAATTTCCTTCACATTTATACAGCCTTAGGGTGGGGTTTTGCAACACTTTCCCTGACTTGTTGACTTCTGAGTCTCTGGAATTTTCTCCTGTACTGACCTCCCAGGAAAGGATGTTCATTTCTAGCTAACATGATTTCCTGAATCCCCTGAGCCTCCTTTAATTTGGAGGAAATCTGCTATGCAACACTCAAGATTACTGTAAATTGCTAACAGTTCAAGTTGACAACAAAAAATAACCATCACACATAATATGGACAAATATTGCATTAGAACATGGGTCTCTATGTTCATTCCTTCTACTTCACTGTTCTACATCTTTTAATTTTTAAAATTTATCTAATATTTGGTACAGTCATCATTCTTAGTTGCTGCGCAGAAAGAACCCAAACAAAAGTGGCTTATGGAGGAATGGGTTTATTTGGCTTATGGACTCGAGGGGAGACTCCATTCTGGCAGGGAAAATGATGGCATGAGCAGAGGGCTGGACATCACCTCTGCCACAGCACTGCAAACAGCGGCAGGAAGGTGTGCCAAATTCTGGCAAGGGGAAGCTGGTTTATAACCCCATAAGCCTGCCCCCAACAACACAGCTTCATCGAGGTTGTAAAACCCAAACTGCCATCAGCTGAGGATCGATCTATCAGAACACATTCAATTGTTTGTGGGGGACACCTGTATCAAACCATGACAATATTTAAAATATCTATTTGTAAGCAGAGAGAGTGTGTGTGTATGAGAGAGAGAGAAAAAGAGAGACAGACTATGGGCTCATCAGGGCCTCTAACCACTGCAAACAATCTCCAGATGCATGCACCACTTTGTGCATCTGGCTTACATGGGTACTTGGGAATTGAACCTGAGTCCTTAGGCTTAGGACTGCCTTAACTGTTGAGCCATCTCCCCAGCCCTCTACACTTATTTATTTTATTTTTTATATTTTTGAGTCAGGGTCTCTAGCCCAGGTTGACCTGGAACTGACTCTAGCCGCAAATTCCCAGTGATTCTCCTACCTCTGCCTCCCAAGTCCTAGGATTAAAGGCATGTGGCACCACACCCAGCTACTATTCTGTATCTTTAACTACTATGTATGTAGTTCCCCTGTGAGGCAGTTAAATATTTAGGTGTGCTTTCAGTTTCTCAATCTGTATTTCTCAAGTTTATAAATAAGCTACAATGAACATTACTGTTGTCATCATGAACGCTGTTACATAACAAAGATCACCTCATGTGGAAACTTGAACTCTCACTATTCTGTGCAGTGCCCACTACAAGGCTGGCTGAGGGGGTGGGAATAGCTCACCAGAACCACCTGCATGGCAATTCTGTCATGAGGGCAGCCACAGCACCTGTTACATAGCCTTGGCTATGTTTAAGTTGCTCAAGGACATGTATGATTTTATTTTTGCCAAGAATGACAGGCATGAAATTTTCCAAAGTAACCAAACCTTTCCTTTCTTTACAACACACTGGATCTTCTCTGCAGTTCGTGAAGTAAGTTTGTGTTGTGTATCAGAGCTGTGCAGATGGTGGGTTCAGTTGTGTGTTGTCTTCGCTTCTGCCATTATCCATGTGGGGGATGTTTGGGTTCATGCTCATTTTGGCTAAGTTTCACAGATGTTGGTTATGTCTTAAGAATAAGAGTCTATGAGCATTGAAATTCTCACAGGAGCGGTATTGTCATGGTGGAAATGAAAGCAGTAATTCTCTTCTCTCTTTGTTTTAACATTGTTTCTCTTGTAACACATATTTTTCTGAACAGGAGGTAGAAGGCAAAAAGGTTATTTTTGGCTGAAGATATTTTTATTTGCTGGGAGTGGTGGCTCACACCTTTATTTGACCATCAGTGGCTAGTTCTCATGGACACTGATAATGGGTTTATAGGTAACCAAAGTGTAGAGCTTCTTTGGTAAAGCTTTATTCTCATTATGTTTATGTGACTTGGACACGGGAAACTCCTTTTTTGTTTTCTAGACAGCTTTTAAAAAACATTTTTGTTTACAAGAAAATAAATAAGAGAGATAGAAGAGAGACAGAGAATGGGCATGCCAGAGCCTCCAGCTGCTGCAAACAAACTCCAGATGCAAGTTCCCCTTTGTGCATCTGACTTTATGTGGTTACTGGAGAATTGAACTGGGTTATTAGGCTTTGTAGGCAAGCATCTTAACTGCTGAGCTATCTCTCCAGCCTCTTCCCCCACACCCCAACAGCTCTTTTGAGCCTGGTGTCAGTACCCACATCTGGGGTCGCCATCTTCTTCCTGGCAAATTCTGAATCTCTTTTGAGTACTTGAAGGCCATATTGTGTGTGTGTGTGTGTGTGTGTGTGTGTGTGTGTGTGTGTGTGTGTGTGTGTGTTTAAATCTAGCTCAGAACTTCCTGCAGGTCACACTGTTGAACCCATGAACGCAAAGAAAAGACCACAGATTCAAATTTAGGCCAAATTAAAGCTGTATTTGTGCACACAGGACTGGCCAGTGGCTATCTCACCCCAATGCAGGGCTCCGGAGAATAGCAACTAACAAAGGAAAAAGTGGGGCTTTTATCTCCCAAAACCTCGGAACATTTCCAACAAGAAATTTATCAAACAGGAGTGCAATTAGGCAGGACTGCGATAGGATTTACAGAGGTGAAATAGTGCAGTCAGCTGTAAATTTCATGTGGGTCAAAATAACTAGATAACTTCTTCAAAGTATAAGTAACTTTTAAGGCACATTTATTATTTTTGCATCTGTTTGCCCTGTCTATTTCTTAGGGCAACATTACCCCTAGTATAAATTTTCTCTTGTCTTATCTTAGGGGGGAGAAGTTTGGCTTCCCTGTAGTTAAATCTTTTACAACCTTTTAGCCATTAACCTTTTTGCCCTGTTAGCAGTTTGTCCTCTGGATGGCCTGGGTCTTTATGGCCCTGGAAGAGTGATAGCATAGTCAGGGTGGGGAGATTCATGGGAGGGGTAGAGCATATGCAGAGAAATTCCAGGCCAGTTATGGTCAAATCAAACAGAACTCTGCTACAAAATAATTTCTAATTCCAGGATGGCATCTCTGGTTTTTCAACACCCCTACCTCAAGCATGTCTCTTGGAGCCCACTCCGTGGGTCACTTTGAATACTGGTGGCATACAGATTCCAGGTTCACAACCTCATTTATCAACGAAGGGCTCATCTCACTGTTTGCAACAGTCTTTCTGAATTGGAAAGGAAGAGCAGGAGGAAGTGTTGGGGGGGGGAGTGGGTGTCTTTGAAGGAGCGCAGTACTGCAAGAAGCAGGTCCAGTATTCCCTGTGTGTTCTCTGTCAAAATGACCTCAGCTTTTTTTTTTTTTTACTGTTATTTAGGAGACTAGATATTGTGGTAGTCTCATTATTATTTTGTACAATTTTACATATTTTATAGATGCTAGGATACTACACATATGATAACAAGCTAAGTGATTAAAGAAAAATAAACACACAATTATTTTGTCTTTTATCATTACATAAACACATAATTGTAACAGCTCATGTCTAAGTGATTAAAGAAAAATAAATACACAATTATTTTGTCCTTTATTGTTACATAAACACATAATTGTAACAGCTCTTTTTTTTCACATTTTTTTAAGTATTCTTTTTTTTATATATATTTTATTTATTCATTTTCAAGCAGAGAGATACAGAGAGAGAGAACACCAGGGCCACCAACTTGTGGGTGTGGCTTATATGGGTCCTCAGGAATTGAACCCAGGGCCCTAGGTACTAGAGGCAAGTGCCTTAACCGCTGAGCCATCTCCCCAGCCCTTTTTTTTTTTTTTTTTTCGAGGTAGGGTCTCGCTCTAGTCCAGGCTGACCTGGAATTCACTCTGTAGTCTCAGGGTGGCCTTGAACTCACGGCGATCCTCCTACCTCTGCCTCCCAAGTGCTGGGATTAAAGGCGTGCGCCACCACACCCGGCTTGTAACGGCTCTTACCTCAGCTTTTTGAGTTGTTTTTCCTTCTTCTCCTTCTCCTCCTTTTTTATTTTTGAATGGTCTCAACCCCAGGCTGTTTGAACTCATTCTGTAGCCCAGGCTGGCCTCAAACTCATGACAATCCTCCTATACCTCGCTTCCTCAGTGCTGAGATTAGAAACATGAGTCACCATGCTTGGTCTGACTTTTTTTTTTTTTTAAGGAAAAAACCCTCATGCATATAAACACCATTACAAACTTTATTAGTGAAGCATGTTGGATATAAAAGACAAAGCATGAAGAACTGGTTTAACCAATGTTCATCCAACATCATCTTGTTTTCTGGGGCCTTGTGCACTCTGGGTTAGTCTCTACATCAAGCTCCATCCCTAGCTTTGTACCCCAAATCATGAAAGTCTTTTTAAAAAAATTTATTCATTTTCAAGCAGATACACACACACACACACACACATATACACACGGGGGGGGGGGCACACCAGGGCCACCACCTTTTGGGTCTGGCTTATGTGGGTCCTGGGGAATTGAACCTTAGGCACTAGAGACAAGTGCCTTAACTGCTGAGCCATCTCTCCAGCCCATGAAAGTCTTAATATTTTGCTATAATTACTTTAAAAGAGTATGTAGCTTATTACTTCCTGACCTTGTTGACGTCTTAGAATTAACACTAAGGTTCATTTTATATGCAGTATGTTCAATACTTGATTTAAATGAATCAGTCTCTAGCCATCTTTGTACTCCATGTTTTTTCAGGGAAAAGTGAGTCAGATCCACTCACTTTCACTGCTGGGTTGTGTGGTTTCCTTCTATTCCACTCCCCCACTCCCCAATGGTGTCATCACTACGGATGCACACTGAAGTCCTCAGCATTTGCTCTCATTAGTCACTGTGAGAATTCTTGAGATCCCTTGGCCACAGGAGTTTCTTTGGAGTCCCTTCATTTAAAAATCTATTTTAAGGAAGTGAATCACTTGATAAAGACGGACATATTAATTGGGCAAACATCAGAGACCTATGCTTAACTCTAGCTTTGTGCATATTGTTATAGGGCACTGTGGAAATAAAACCTGAAGATACAGTGTTGACCCTAGCAGCCTATTATTACCCAGAGACGTGGTCACAGGTCACTGTGGTATTGAGAGGCCCTGTGAAGTGCTGGGGCCCCTAGAGTCTGCTCTGATGTTACTGGTACTAGGAGGTGCCAGGACAGGCTTATCTTTGTTAGCATCTGTGGTAGTTTGAATGGATGTCCCCCAGTAGACTCAGGAATTTTATTAAAAGCTTTTCTCCAGCCCTCTGGCTGGAGGAGGTGTCACTGTGGGTGGATCCTAGGGTCCAGCCCTAAGGTGTTACTGGGGACAGATCTGGAATTCTAGCCTAACATATGCAGAGAGCAGTGTGAGCTCTGCCTGATTGTGCTTGGCTTTGGGAGTGCTGCTGGTTCTTTCTGCTGGTTCTGCGAAGCTTCAAATACATCCCTTCTTTCTCCCATAAATGTGCCTGGTTTGGAGGTCCATCCTAGCAGCATGAGCTGTCTACAATAGATTTAACTCCAGGCAAGAGCAAAGAATCCTCATCCCTAAAGAGGGTTTGGTCAATTGATCTCCCTTTTCTTCTCTTTTTCCTTCTTGGTTCCTCTCTCCTTCCCTCCTTCTTATGCTCCTCCCTCTTCTCTGCTCTCGCAATTCTAAAAGTAGGAGGCCGACCCTGTTACCTTTTTCCTCTTCTTTTCTTTAGGAACACTCAGTGTTCCACAGTCTTCTCCATCAGGTTTTAATGCCATCCTCTCACGAGTATGCACCAAGTGTCACATTCTGGCTTCCTGTGCCATTTAATAAAAAAACCCAGAAAAAATAAAATTCAAGCTCCACTGGATAAACATTTCCGTTAGATGGAATCTCTCCCCATGCTTTCTTCTTCCTTAAATATACATCTATAGATTTGGGAGCGGCACCTATGGAGATATGAAGATTCTCTGTAGCAGCATAAAAACCATGCTCTCCAGGCAACGTTGGTGTCTACCGAACACTTGTTAGAAATGCGACACCAAGGCCCAGTAGTTTGTTTCAACACACCATGGGAAGGGGCCAGGAACCCCGGCTTCAAGGGATGCTTAGATCTTGTCGTTCTGAGGGGTGGGGGGCCTCTGTGACTGTGTTTTCAGGACAGAGTGGCTGAGGGATGGCTGGTCAACAGTATCTGTGCCATGATTTCTTAGTCATTCATGGCTTGAGAAAGGAATGTGGTGGTGCTGTGGACAAACCTTTAACTTGAGGAGGTCACTCTGGCTTTCTTTGTGGTTGTGACCAACAGTAGGAAGTAGAATGTCGTAAACTCTCGTTTCCAGGGTTACCTTCTCGATGCTGATAACAGGCAGGAAATTAAAACAATCTGTGATCGAGCTTTGTTCTTATTATCCTCAGATGGCAGCTTGCAGATATGTTGGAGCAAAATAGAAGTAAATATAGCTGGGGAAATTCATTATTGAAGAAAAATGATTTGGTTAGGTCAAGTTTATCATCTGGGTTCATTTTAATGAAGTGGGATACAGGCAGCCACCACACAAAGCATGAAGCCATATGGAGGTAATTAGCACTTTCTCTTTGGTTTCATTCTGAGTATGTAAACATGCATGTGAGTTCAGAGACAAAATTACAAGACAACTTATATTCAAAGACGGTCCATTTCTATCCATATTTCCCCTTCCTGTTCCCTTATTCCTTTGCAGGTGATCATTTTATTAGCATCTTGGTTACCCTTCCATCATTTCCTTTTGAACATGAACATATGTATGTTTAGATGCTACACAAAAGGCCACAGAGAAATACTTTAAAGTTAGATTTATTAAGGCGCCACTGACATCTACCAGCAGTACATGTACAGTGTGAGTTTTGACAGTCGTATAATCGCCAGAACAATGAACAGGACGTTTTCCATTATTCCCAAAAGTTTCTTCTCTGCAGAAAGATTTTTGCAGCTAAATCCTCTCTGGCTTCTCTGGCCCATGGTGAACCACCTGCCTGGTTTTGCTATTACTTTTCCTTTTCTCTTTCCTAGAATCTCACACATAGGACAGTCACGTGCCACTAGGCAATTTCTTTGTGCAAATGTCAGAATGTACAATGTCATTGTACTTACATGATTTAAGATGACCTTGACATTACTAGAAGATTTAATCTTATCAGAGCACTGTTGTATATATGATCTATCATTAACTGAAACAGTGCTGTGCAGGATATGAGGGGAGCTTTGCGGTGTATTTTTACAGTACTGACACTCAGCCATATTATGACATGTGTCAGTAGTTGTTTTATTTGTTTGATTTGTGTGTGGGGGGGTGCTGTTTTGAGACAGGGTCTCACTCTATAGACTGGGTTAGCCTTGAACTTTCTGTGTAGTGAGGCTGGCCTTGAAATGACAGTGATTCACCTACCTCAGTCTCCCAGGTGTTTAGATTATAGGCATGAGCCGTGACACCCAGCTAGTAGTTTATTCTGTTTTTTTTTTTAAATTGGTTATGTACTTTATTGTATGAACATATAGCATATTGGTCTTATTCCTATCAGGTTATACTCTTATGTTCTCTGTCCCCCATCCCACTGAGGGCATATACAGTGGGATATTATAGGTATTTGCTGTGAGGTTATGAGGGCATATAAAGTGGGGTATTATAGGTATTCGCTGTGAGGTCATGAATGCACCAGTCCATCTCTGTGGAGAGGACAATGCCGCAGGATACTCCTTCCCACCCTGTGACTTTTACAGACTTTCTGCTCCCTCTTCCACAATGTTCCCTAAGCCTTGGCTGGCATGTTATAAGTCTCCTTTAGTGTAGAGATCTCTGCAGCTCTGGTTTTCTGCTTTGATGAGTTTTGAGTCTCTTCAGTGTCTATCTCTATCTCCCTGGAGAAGGTTCTCAGCCTAGCAGTGAGAGCAGCACTCGTGTTTAATCCACCACTTCCTTTGTATTTTCTCCTGAGCCCTGGCAGATGTGATAGAGATGACTTGTGCTAGGTTGTTGGCTTCCTCTTTTATCTGAGTTCATTCTGTTTAATCCCTGAGTGGTGCACCATTATTTATACTGTATCCAGTTGATGGATAGCATCCTGTTATTTTTCTTTTGTTGGTGTGTGCGTGTGGTGCATGCATGTCATGGCATGTGTGTGGAAGTCAGAAAAGAGCTTTTCAAGTGTGGTCCTCGCCTTCCACCTTGTTTGAGGTCTCTCGTTCTCATTGCTGTTCACTGCTGTGTTCACCAGGCTAGCTGGTCCATGAGACTCTCACATCTCACTCTTAGAACTCTGGGATTGTAGAAGACTGACACATCTTCTGGCTTTTCCGTGGGGTCTGGGGACCCAAGCTCAGAGCATTGTCAGCTGAGCTCTCTCTCCACCCCTGTTGTCATAAAACAAAATTATAATGATAGTATAGTATAAGGGTTTTCACAATTTCCCCAGCTTTCCTCAATAAAGCATCTCACATGGCCACCATATGATTATTAACACTTAAATCATCATGCTACAGTATATTAACTACAGACTTTATTCAGATATTAATTTCCATCTATTTAGCTATCATATTTTACTAATATCCTGTGTTCTGGCAGTTCCTCATCTTCTCCATGTCTCTTATGACCTTCATGAGTTTTAAAAAGCAGACTTGTTGAGCCAGGTATGGTGGAGCACTCTTCTCATTCAAGCTACTCAGGAATGGGGGGATCATGAGTTCAAGGCCAGCCTAGTGAGGCCTTGTCTTAAAGAGGTATTTTGGGCTGGAGAGATTGCTCAGAGATTTAAAGGCACTTTCTTGCAAAAACCTGACAGTTTGGGTTCAATTCCCCAGTACCAACATAAAGCCAGATGCACAAAGTAGTTCATGCATCTGGAGTTCATTTGTAGTGATGAGTCCTTGGCATTCTCCCTCTCCCTCTCCCTCCGTCTTTCTCTCTCTTAAATATTTTTTAGGTTTTTTTTTTTTTTTTTTGGATTTTTCAAGGTAGGGTCTCACTCTAGTCCAGATTATCTAGAGTCTGCTCTGTAGTTCCAGGCTGGCCTCAAACTCACAGTGATCCTCCTACCTCTGTGTGTGCCCTCATGACTGGCTAAAAAAGAGGCATTAAAAATATATTTACTTATGAGAGAGAGAATGAGAATGAGAGAAAATGGGTGCACCAGGACCCCCAGCCACTGCAAATGAACTCCAGACACATGTGCCACCTTGTGCATCTGGCTTTACCTGGGCACTGGGGAATTGAACTCGGGTCCTTCTGCTTTGCAGGCAAATACCTTAACCGCTAAGCCATCTCTCCAGCTGTCATGGTTTGATACAGGTGTCCCCCACAAACAATTGAATGTGTTCTGATAGATCGATCCTCAGCTGATGGCAGTTTGGGTTTTACAACCTCGATGAAGCTGTGTTGTTGGGGGCAGGCTTATGGGGTTATAAGCCAGCTTCCCCTTGCCAGTGTTTGGCACATCTTCCTGCCGCTGTTTGCAGTACTGTGGCAGAGGTGATGTCCAGCCCTCTGCTCATGCCATCGGTTTCCCTGCCAGGATGGAGTCTCCCCTTGAGTCCCTAAGCCAAATAAACCCATTCCTCCACAAGCCGCTTTTGTTTGGGTTCTTCTGCGCAGC
>PVHP010034339.1:0-19115 GCA_004024765.1 Zapus hudsonius
GAGAGAGAGAGAGAGAGAGAGAGAGAGAGAGAGAGAGCAGGGCCACCACCTTGTGGGTCTGGCCTATGTGGGTCCTGGGGAATTGAACCCGGGGCCTTAGGCACTGGAGGCAAGTTCCTTAACCGCTGAGCACATCTCTCCAGCCCCGACTATTGTATTTTAGATGCTCAAATAGCCATAATTAGTGCCATCATTTTGGAACTCCTCCTATGTGAAAAGTGCTATGAATAAAGAAAGAAAGAAGCTATTGTCGCAGTCAGCCACACGCCGCTGGGATGAATCTCCAAACCAGGCACAATTTTGGGGAGGAAGGTATTTATTGAACTCACAGATGCAGGGGAAGTTAAGGAAAAGCTGGCCCCCTTTCACAGATCTAAGCAGAGAGACAGAGGCCCAGCACCTCCAAAGCCAACAAACATATTCTCACACACAGTAACTCACAAAACAGCAAGACTGCCAGACTTGGGTTCTGGCTGCTGTTTTGCATATGTATCCCTAATATTTTGCATCCACTTTAGAAATACCTCAGGGCCTGACCCCAGGAGGCCAAGCCAAAGTGACACCTCCTCCAGCCAGAAGGCTGGAGACAATTCACAATTATAATAAATTCTATTGGGGGACATCTATTCAAAACTACCACACCTATGAATTTAACATTCAAAGTCTTCCAGCTTTCTTTCATTTCAAATACTTTATGCGTTACTTGGGAAAGACAGAGAGGAGAGAGAGAGAGAGAGAGAGAGAGAGAGAGAGAGAGAGAGAGAGAGAGAGAGAGAGAGAGAGAATGCACGCCTGAGCCTCTTGCTGCTGCAAAAAACACATGTGCCACTTTGTGCATCTAGCTTTCTGTGGATGCTGGGGAATTGAACCCAGGCTGACACACTTTGCAAGGAAGCACCTTTAACTGCTGCGCCATCTCTCCAGCCTCCTCAAACTCTCTTTCTAATAAGAAGCTGAAATTGATGAACCTGTGGGCCAGATGTAACCTGAAAGTACAATTGCCATAATTCTTGGGGAAGGGTACCAAGTGTTCACAACACACACACACACACACACACACACACACACACACACACACACACACACATATATATATTGCCTGAAACATTGCACACCTGAAATTGGATTAACTGAATTACGAACTGTCCCTACAATGAAAGTCTTTGCTGCTGTGTCTCCTTCTTCGATCTCCTTTATTATTTTACCCTTTCCCGTTTCGTGACCACGCACCATCTTTCACTTTCCTTACACAGCCTATTCTCTATGTGCCCCTCTTAACTATGGCTCATTGTTGTAATCACTGCTTGGCATATACCCCAATTCTTATAGTAATTTGAATAGTCTCCCCTAAGCTCATGGCCACTCAGAGCCTCAGAATATGACGCTATCTTGGAAATAGGGTCTTTGCATATATAACCAGTGAAGATGAAATCAAAATGTATTAGGGTTAGGGTTAACTTCTCACGGACAGAGACAGAAGGCATGTCCAAATGGAGGTTAAGAATGGAGTTATGGGTGTTGGATAAATGGTTCAGTGGTTAAGGTGCTTGCTTACAAAGCCTAACAACCGGGGTTCAATTCCCCAGGACCAGCATAAAGTCAGATGCACAAAGAGCCGCATGTATCTGGAGTTCATTTGCAGTGGATGGAGACCCTGGTGTACCTATTATCTCCATCTCTCTTCTATCTTTGTCTGCTTGCAAATACATAAATAAAATATATATTCTTTAAAGAATGGAGTTATACATCCACAAGCTAAGGATTGAAGGCTGGGAGAGAAGCGTGCCATGGATTCTTCCTCAAAGTCTCCAGGAGGAGGGAGCCCAGCTCCAACCTTGGTTTCAGACATCTGGCCTCCTGAACTGTGTAAGAACGCACACAATTCTACGATTTCCAATCACCAGGTTTGTGGTAATTCAGCATAGCAGCCCTCAAAAGCTAATACATCTCCCCCAGGTACCTTCTACCACAAATCCCTAACCCTGACCAAACCCAGCTCACCACTTTCTCTGGGCCTTCCCCAGCTGGAAGATTTTATTTATTTATTTATTTTAAAATTTAAAAAATATTTTATTTATTTATTTAATCTTGGAGAGAGAGAGACATACAGAGAGAGAGAATCAGGGCCTCCAGCCACTGCAAACAAACTCCAGACACATGCGCCACCTTGTGCATCTGGCTTTACGTGGGTCCTGGATCCTTCTGCATTGCAGGTAAACACCTTAACCACTGAGCCATCTCTCCAGCCCAGCTGGAAGATTTTAATGAAAAGAAAGCTCACATGTGGACTAACTGGCCTCGCCTCAATGTTAGCCACAGACTTTACAAGGTCTTGACATTGACTCAACTCCATCTTCCGGTGCATTCCTCTTCTATGTTCTGATCACAAGGTTCCTACTTTCCTTCCCGTTCAGTCTAGTAACTCTGCTTTTTACTGAAATGGGAAGTGCATGTAATGTGAAGAGAAAAATAATCTTTCCCTTCAACAAAACTACAAAACTCACCTGCATTTATGCATATATCTGTCTTTCTTCCTTTCTGTCTTTGTGTTTTAGTCATTCAATACAAGCATGTATTTTTAAAATATTTTATTTATTTATTTATAAGAGAGAGACAGACAGAGAGAGAAAGAGAGAGAGAGAGAGAGAGAGAGAGAGAGAGAGAGAGAGAGAGAGAGAGAGAGAGAGAGAGAGAGACACGCCAGGGCCTCCAGCCACTGCAATCAAACTCCAGACACATGTGCCACCTTGTGCATCTGACTTACGTGGGTCCTGGGGAATTGAACTTGGGCCCTTCTACTTTTCAGGCAAGCACCTTAACTGCTAAGCCATCTCTCCAGCCCAGCAAGTATTTATTAAATGACTGTATAATCAGTTTTAGGGCTAGTAAATCAACAAATTCGCTACCCTTTTGGTGATTATTATGTTCTTGACTTAAAAATGCAATAAATAAATGAACAAGTGCACAATTAATATAATATACATTATCATATATACATGTAAAGTATTATGAGGAAGAAAAGGAGGTTGAAAGAATAGGCTATAATTAGAAGTATAATTTTAGGGAGGGTCTTCCTGGGAGAATATCTCTAGCTCAACCTGTGTAGATTTTATGAATGAAACAAGGGATAACTGAACAGATGGGGCTTCTTTTCAAGGTCAATGTCACCTTGCTGGGTTTTGAATCCCACCCCCTCCGTCCTACTTAAAGACTTTGCTTCCATAATATTCTCACCCACTTCCTTTGCCTGAGTGATGTCTCCTTCAGTATTGGCTCACAGGAAGGGTTAGTAATTGTTCACTTGTCAAAGATGTTCTGGGAATCCACATCCCCATTTCGTGAAACTCCATTCCTCTTTCCTCTTTATATTGACTCCCCCAAGAGCTATCAAGAATAACGATCTCATTTCCACCTACTCCAACAAACAACTTTCCCTCCGGCTATACCTGGCCAGCCTTTAACTTTCACCTTCATTTGCTGTTGTTTTGGATTTTTTGTCGTTTGGTGGGGGGTGGTTTTCATGGTAGGGTCTCCCTAGCCCAGGCTGCCCTGGAGTTCACTATGTAGTTCAGGCTGGTCTTGAACTCTTTGATCCTCCTACCTCTGCCTCCTAAGTGCTGAGATTAAAGGTGTTTTGTTTTTTTGAGACAAGGGCTCCAATATGGAGCCTAGAAACTGATGACTCTCCTACCTCAGTTTCCTGAGTGCTGGGCTTACAAGCATGAGCCATCATGCTTGGTTTTGAAGAAGTAGACCACAATTCTTTTAATTCTTTTCTTTTTCTTCCGTTGGTTCCCCGGCTTTCTCTAACCCTATCCTCATGAGACTCTTACCTTCAGTTTTTAAGTGTCTAAATGTTGAAATATCCGGAGCTCCACCCTCATTTCTGCCTCTGTGCCTACTGCTTGTCACCCATCAGGTGACCTCACCCTGTCACACCATTCCTTATTCTGCTAACCTACATTTTCTCTGTGACCTCTTAATGCTCCGGATTCATAGGCACCCGGTGCCCTCAGAGCTTCACAAAGCTGGAGACTCCTTGCAGAAAGTCCATAGGATCTCCTCCACTTCTCATCTTCTCCTGGAGGGCCATCGACAGCCAAACCCACTGTGTACAAATACAAATAAGGTGCTGCCTGACTCTTAGTTGTAGGAAGCAGGAAAATGTTTCTCACTAAGAATTCATAATTATACTACTTTGAGAATTTTAGACAAGCTCCATAGACCCCCTCCCCTTGAGGGGGAGGTGTCTCTAGCCAGAGCTCCAACCTAGATGCTAAAACTGATTGGTCAGGTATAGACCAATCAGCTGTCTCTCTGACTTACCCGGTGAAAGTTTTTAAAAGGTCCCTGAAACAAAGCCCATGCTCTTCTTCCCACATGGCGTCCAAGGAGGAGGACTTCTGATTTTTCAGGCCTCAAGAAGGCCTAATGGCTGGGGTGATTTTTTTCCCACATGAACCTTTTTTTTTTTCTCATGATGGGAGCCCTCTGTTATCTTTCCCTTTCCTTCCTAGTTAGTTAAACAGCATAGATTTTGGCTGACTTCTCCCATGTGTCTGTAACTCCCCATTTTCCGTTAAATAAAGTCCCCCACTATACCTTAACCTCTGGCTGGTCTATCATTTTAATTATTTAACTTTATAGACAAGAATTTGGATACTTCTTAAATTTTGAGGTGCATTGGAATTTTGCTGGGTATTATCTAAGTTCTAATCCCCAGCTCAGTTCCTACACTACTATTCTATAAAAATTCTGTTTGAATTCATACCTTTGGTCTGAAAAATTAAATAATTCACAGACGGTAGCACTTCTAGGTTAACTGGCAAAAATAAATACAAATCCATTCCAAAGGCCTGGAAGTTCAAGCCTGAAAGAATTCTTCCAGAAAAAATGTTAAGGGCCATGAGCACCTCACAGTCACAAATCACAAAAAACATAGGGGGCTGGAGAGATTGCTCAGTGGTTAAAGTGCTTGACCACAAAATCTAACAAATGGAGTTTGATTTCCCAGTACCCATGTAAAGCCAGATGCGCAAAGTGGCACATGAGTCTGGAGTTTGTTTGAAGTGGCTGGAAGCCCTGGAGTACCCATTCTCTCGCTGTCTTTCTCTCTGTCTGTCTCTCTCTGCTTTCAAATAAATAAATAAAAATAAAAAATACACATAGGGAATAACAGATGAGATCGGGCGCGTTCAGGGTGGTATGGCCGTAGACACATAGGGAATAACATAAAGGAAAATTCCAAAGAGTAGATGAGAATGATAGATTGAAAAATTTTAGCTAGTTTAAGTGGTCAGGTGCTGAAGAGAAGCTATATATAATAGACTGGAAAAATGAAAGCGAATTTGACAATATGAAGATGAAAGTAAACATTAGAATCTCTGGAAATTAAAAGTTAAAAATGCTTGCAAATAGATGCCTGCTGATTACTTCATTAGCAGACTAAATAAACTCAGTAGAGAAATGCAGAGAAGGCCAGAGGTCATTAGGGGAGGTGAGGGAGATGACATTTATGCAGGTGCTTGAGATCTGAACTCAGGTCTTCATGCTTGTGCGACCACTGAGTCATCTCCACAGCCTAGAAAATGAATCTTTACACGAGATCAGGGGCTTCACAGTCTAAAGGGGGGGGGGGCAGCAATGCAAACGAGCACTTAGATTACAGTGTGGTTTGGACCACACTAGCTCCCTTGTAAGGCTGAGAAGTAGCCTTGAGGAAGGAGGGGTTGACCCCTGGTTTGGGTGTTTATTCAAAAGTCACTCTGAACTGGCAGCTAAGGAAGGAGGCATGGCAATCTAGGAGGAAGAAACAGATACCTGGACAGGTGGGGATTATCTAACCCTTCCTGATTTTCTTGCCTTTCTACCTCATATTTAGGGGCCATCACAATACTTAGGGTTCTGCACACATTCCATATGATTTCATGACTTTGTATTTTCTGTACTATTTTTTTCCTTCCCTGCCTTTGTGTTATGGGAGGTGCTGGCCAGAAAAAGATCTGGAACTCAAGAGGTACACAAGCACTATGGGCTGACTTAACATAGTCTCCCTAAGCTCATGTTTGAACACTTTTTGAAGGGGATTGGAGTCTTTAGGGAGTGGGGCTTTGAAGTTGATATCCACCCCTGGTTCCGGTTTTGATTTCTCTCCTTTCTGGTCTGTCCTTCTTTGAAGAGGCTCTACCATACACTCCTCACCATGATGGACTGAGGTCTCACTGAAACAGTGAGCTAAAATGCACCTTTCATTCCAGAAGTTGTATCTGTCATGTTTCAACAGAAAACAATAATCACTAGTATAATGAGCAAACTTTTGTTTTAGGAATTCTAATTTGTGACTTTGCAGGCTATGAATCCAAGGGAAAAATGATTATAGTGTCAGAGACCTTTTGTTGGCTGTGGTTTGTTTTTGTTTTCTGAGGTAGGGTCTCGCTCTAGTCCAGGCTGACCTGGAATTCACTCTGTAGTCTCAGGCTAGCCGCGAACTCACAGAGATCCTCCTACCTTCGCTTCCTGAGTGTTGGGATCAAAGGTGTGTCACCACACCAGTGACACCAACTTCAATACTATCCCTAGAGTCAATAAAACTCTAAATTAAGGCAACTACCCAAATGAAACCTTTGAGGAAGTGGTGAGATGAACAAGAGATCCACCTCCACAGAAAGTTGGATAACCTGGGAAAGGATCATGGAGACAGACACTGAGGACACCCAACACAGCCCAAAGCAGAAGTCCAGAGACTCTTAAGACCTCAACAGTAAAACAGACCTAAAACTCACCCACCATGACTCAGAGATCTGAGCAGAAGAGGGGGTAGAAAGATTGTAAGAGTCATGGTGGGGGAGACTATCCAGAGACATTGAACCCCCCCCAACGCCCCAGCAACAGCACACATAGAAAAAAAAGCTGGCTACCTCTTGTACAATCCATGACCCCCTATCCATGGACCTAGTAAGCCCAATGAGGAGGGGCCCAGCAGGTTGGGGACAAGGAGGAGGGAAATGCAGGTACTATCTTAAGACTTGCTTATGCAAGGTATCTAATTATTGACAATAAATATGAAAAAAAAGAAAGAAGATATGAGACGTATTGTAAAAGCTGGACTCGAAGGTACCTGATGATTTACTTGATAGAATAAATGGGAGAAGAAAATACACTTTAAGGCAGAAGAGGACCATAAGCTGCCTTGAGATTTCTGTTTCTAGAAAGTGGCCTGGCATTGTCAAACAGGGTGGGGACCTAAGGATGAAGAATACTTCTAAGGGAAGATTAACCCCACCTTGGACATGGGTTGTTACTATGGATCACCTGGGCAGGAATGACAGCAAACAGATGGATGTGAGGCAGAAAAGAAGCCTGGGCAGGAGTTTACACGGGGAGGAAGTACCAAGTAGGGATAGTTAAGATAAAAGGAATGCCCTGAAAAGGTAGAGAAAATATGGCAGATAAACATGCTGAATGCTGAGGAGGGACTCAGTGCTATAGCAGGATGGTTTGAATTTCAGAGGAACCCAACTAGACAGAATGCTACAAGACCCCAGAGAAACTGCATTTCAAGTTTCCAATCTGTTGTGAGAACCATCTAGACTAGGCAAGGTTCAGTCTGAGTCTGAGATGGGGAAGACCATGAAGATGCTTTCCTCTCTATACAGTAAGATCTGCAAACTTAACAAAGACAATGTATTATGAAATTAATTTGAAAGGAACATGGTGCAATACCAAATATAAGCAAAATAATGTTATTCTTCATGATCTGGTGAAAAAATTGTGGAAAGGGAATGTTTCTATTTCTCTAGTACTGTTGTAGAGAGGGGCGCAGGGACCAGTCAACATTAATGGAGTTGGTCAGCAGAAAATATCTCAGAATAGTAGAGAGAGAGAGAGAGAGAGAGAGAGAGAGAGAGAGAGAGAGAGGAAGCGAGAAACCCAGAAACTGTAATGAGATTAAAATCTTCCAGATCACTTTGTGAGTATACTTTGATGAAAACATAGGAAAGATTTCACAGATCCTTGCTAAATGAATAACGATATATCATTCACCAAACATTTTAAAATATCAGGAAAAGCCAGACTGGAGAAGTGAACCTTCCATAGTCAATAGATCTTCTTTTTTTGGTGATTTGTTTCAATTAAGACATGACTGTAACTGTATTGACAATTTTAATAAAGGACACAGAAGCTGGAAAAATGGTATCCAGGGCTGTCAATGATGACTTATAATATCATTTTCTACATGTTTGAATCTGAATAACAAATATTCTCTAAATAACTGAGACTAGTTGAGTCTCATATTTTCTCAACTAAAAATTTTCATTTTTACTTCCTGGTGGATTAATTTAAATTTAAATTTCTCTCTCTCTCTATATATATATATTTATATACATATATATATATATATACTTTATATTCAAATAACACAACTTAAATATAAATGCAATTAGAATGCATGTTATAACAATCTGCCTTCCTTAATTCCAAAGGTAGACATTGCCTTCAGTCACTGCTAGAGTAGGTCTTCCAAATTCAGGTTAATTTTTTTTCTGATGGGCTTTGGTTGGAACAGGTTGATATAACTGCTCTTGGAGTTGGAGTTGGAGTTGGAAGGGAAGAGGCTATTAGTTCATAAAAGGCCAGGATTGTGTTTAACAGGAAAGACAGGTTCAGGGAAAACCAGTGGTGAGCCTTCCAGAGAAATGTGGTTCATGGCCTGGCAAAAGCATCCCTGACAACGGATATACAATTTTAGAAACACACACACACACACACACACACACACACACACACACACACACACAGAGCGGGGGAGGGAGTGAGTCTGGAAAGACCCATGGCTAAATGCTATCTTGTTCTGTGAAAGACTAGTCTAGACCTAAAAATCTACATTTCATTTATACAGGAAGCATCCCACACCATTAAGTAACCCGGAAAGAAGTCAAGATATTTTTCTGAAAATTGTGATTAAAAATACCAAATTCAGACTTCCCAGGTATTTCCTATACATTACTCCTTTAGAATGATATAATACCTAGAAGAGATTAAGATTTCTGGGCATAGTTGATAATGATCTATGAGACAAATTCAGAAGAAGAAAGATAATCATCACCACAGATTCATATTTCTGTTTATTATGCTATATTCACATACATATGTATGTTCCTTTGCTAATATATGAGCTAATCAATGTTTATTGAACAACTCTTATGACAAACATTCTCCCTCAGAACTTGAGGTGATGATGAATCCATGAAGTTTCCAGTAAGGAATCAGATTGCATATTAAAAAAATATTAACTGAAACTTGTTTTAAGACGGGATTATTTATTGTGACAAGATCAAGATCAAGGAAACCCATACGCAATGCTGAAACTCCAGGACATTAGACTCAGCAGGAAGCTATTACCACCACCAGAGCTGAGTGAACAGGAGACCCGTGTTACTCAGAAGTGGGGTCTCTGGATCTTGGGGGAGAAGCCCCCCCCCATCCCCAGGAGCTTTGGGTATAGAGGAACTTAGAGAGGCAGTGATGGGACTGGGTGGGCTGTTCATCATCATTTAACCTACCATCATGCCTTTCATTGGCCCCACCTATCTAGAAGCCAGAGGGCATAGGTGATAAGCCCACTGATTAACTCTTTAGGTGCTGAGGAAGATGGTGAGCATGCGTTACAGTTTCTCTCCTCATTGCTGCACAAAACACCAGACCGAAAGCTTGTGGGAAGAAAGGGTTCATTTTAGTTTAAAAACTGGAGGGGAAGCTCCATGATGGCGGGGGAAGGGATGGCATGAGCAGAAGCTGGACATCACCTCCTGGCCAACATCAGGTGGACAACAGCAGCAGGAGAGTGTGCCAGACACTGGCAAGAGGAAGCTGGCTAGAACCCCCATAAGCCCACTGTTGCGGTCAGTTGCACAGACAGAACCCAAACAAAAGCGGCTTGTGGAGGAATGGGTTTATTTGGCTGAGGGACTCGAGGGGAGACTCCTTTCTGGCAGGGAAAACGATGGCATGAGCAGAGGGCTGGGCATCACCTCTGCCACAGCACTGCAAACAGCGGCAGGAAGGTGTGCCAAACACTGGCAAGGGGAAGCTGGCTTATAACCCCATAAGCCCGCCCCAACAACACAGCTCTAGCGAGGTTGTAAAACCCAAATTGCCATCAGCTGAGGATCGATCTATCAGAACACATTCATTTGTTTGTGGGGGACACCTGGATTAAACCAGGAAACCCACCTCCAACAAAACACACCTGCAGGAGGCTCCAATTTCCAATTTGCCAACAGTTGGGGACCTAGCATCCAGACCACACACCCTATTTGGAGAGAGAAGTGAAGAATATCCACTATAGTGAAAGAGCAAACACGTAGAGAGTAATAACACACAGCAGTCAATGGCACCATCAAATCCCCAGTGACAATCTATATGAAAACAAACACAGCTTAGCTCAAAATATGAACTGACACGGGACGGGTATTACTTCAAACCCAGGCCTACAACTCACTACTGCATGTGAGACATCGTAGTCACTGGTCCTCTCTCCTCTACTCAGATGAAGCTGACAGTGCTTACTTACACTGTTAGTCATGAGGCTTAAGTGACATGACCTTCCTAGATCTTCTGACTAGGAACCTAGCACATAGCATGAACTCAACCAGTGTTAATGACTGTTATCATTCTTTCCTCCATTATCATTGTTGAAGTGTTTAGTCAGAGGAGATAGGTAGAATTTGGAAAGGTAGGGAGAGAGAGGACAGAATGATGAAGGGGCATAGTGAGGGGGAGGGATGGGATAGACAAGGATTAAGAAGCAACAATTCACAGAGCCTGTCAGGCCAGTAGATCTAGGGAATGGTAAACTAAAGAGGAAGCAGTGCCCTTGAAGGTCAAGACAAACTTTTGGTCTTTGGTTGAGAATGTAGCTTGATGGTAGACTGAGTGTGTAGCATGCACAAGGTTTGATTCTGTTTTAAAAATATTTTATTTTTCTTTATTTATTTGCAAGGAGAGAGAGAGAGAGAGAGAGAGAGAGAGAGAAAGAGAGAGAGAATGGGTATGCCAGGGCCTCTAGCTGCTGCAAACAGCTCCAGATGTATGTGCCACTTTGTGCCACTGGGGAATTGAACTCAGGTTGTTAGGTTTTGCAGGCAAGCGTCTTAACTGCTGAGCCATCTCTCCAGCCCAAGTTTTGATTGTTATTGTTAATAAAAGTAAAGCTATTGATTAATATCTATTGGTTGTTGTATGTGTATGTACCAATTTATCCTCCAGCCACTACAATCTACGTATTTGGGGTGTTCTAGCCATTTAATACTTCAATTTGCTTTTGTATTGAGTGATTTAAATACAGTAAAATTATAAAATTTGGCCACTTATTTATTATAGCTAAAAAAACCCCAGAGTATCTATTATTGGGATTTCTAGGAGAAAGGCTTTTGATGATAAAAATATTGCATTCATTAAAGATTTAAGATGTCTCAGGGATTCTACTTTACAGCCTTCACATATTAATCTTCACAAGAATCCTGTGAGGAAATTCTGTTAACATTCCCATTTTACAGATGAGAAAATTAAGGGCCTATGCTTTTAAGCCACACACACAGCCAATACAAATTAATAGTAGAGGGTTTACCTTGCAAGCACGAGGATCTGGATTTGATCCCTAGAATCCATATTTTTATAAAAGCAAAAAAATGGGTGGTAAGAGTCTCTCAAATTAACTTTGCTTATTCTCTTCTCACTCTTGGTTGGAGAATCTGTTTTATCTTACAGAGGCAGAGAAAACGGAGGAGAACCAAGATCCATCAATAAGAGAAAGATAGCACACTGCCCACCACAAGGTGTGCACCTCTCACATCTATTGGGCCCAGGAGAAATTGCAGAGGAAGAGGTGACATGAGTAAGTACAGCTCTCACTGCTAGCCTGACAACCAGCTCCAGGGCAATGGTGACAGACACAGTGATCAATCAAAACCCATCAAAGCAGAGATCCAGAGGCTACAGAGAACTCAGCACTAAATCAGACCGCCAACAGGCCTGCAATGGCTCAGGGAACATTGCAGAAGAGGGACAGAAAGATTGTAAGAGCCATAGAGTGGGTAGGAATGCCCTGAGGCATGGTCCCCCACTACCCAACATGGACTGAAGGAGGCCTTCATGACCCCACAGTGACTATCACTATCCCAGTAGGAGGGCCCCAGAGAAACAGGTCAAGGGGATAAACTATAACCCATTATATATATATACATATATACATATATATGTATATATATAAATTAAAAAATGGGTAGTGGTGTGCACTCACAATTGCTGTCCTTGGTTGGCAGAGACAGATGGGCCCTGGGGCTCCCTGGCCAGCCAGTCCAGCCACTTGGTGAGTTCCAGGCAAGTGAGAGAACCTGGCTCATGAAGAGTTGGATGACACCTGCACAATGAGCTTGTCCTCTGGCCTCTACAAGCATGCACACATGTGTACACACACTGGCACACACACTTGCACCCGCCCACACATGAACAGCCACACACACACAAAATAGTTAATAATAGGGGCTGGAGAGATTGCTCAGTGGTTAAGGCACTTGCCTGCAAAGCCTAATGACCTGGGTTTGATTCCCCAGTGCCCACGTAAAGCCAGATAAATGAGGTGGCACACACGTCTGGAGTTTGTTTGCAGCGGCTGGAGGGCCTGGCACACCCATTCTTTCTCTCCCTCTCTGTTTCTCTGTCTGCTTGAAAATAAATAAATGAAGTATAAAAAGAATTAATAATTGAATACATGTTTGTACACAGGTGTCTTGTCATATACCTATCAAAGAGAACACGAAGTGCGTTGCTTTAATTACTAGAATTTGGTCACGTGATATCACTTGCCTCTTGTACATTATTTCATCATTTGTCATATGTTCACAGTCCTTTCCTGTTTATAAGGTTCAGATCCAAGCACATATCTGGGCCTCACAACGATGCCACATGTCTGAAGTGGCAGATTCACTCGAAGTTTCCAACAGAAACAGTTTCAAAGTTCACAGAGTTAGAACTTGAGCAAAGGTGCTCACATGTCAAATTCTCTATTCTTTCCTCCAGGTTAAAGAGAACGAGGGGCTGGATATTTAAAAATTGCTGGGAATCATAAATCATGATAATCCTGACAAAGCACAAGGAACCTCTTTGACAATATCCTGGGGATTGATTAGGAAGAACAAATAATCTCTGTCCTTTGAGAGGCGACAGACAAAAGACATACATGAAAGCCTGTCACCCAGTTTGTAGGGATGTGAGGTGACTTCTTAGCCCAGCCCAGAGGAAGGAGAGAGCAGTGTGTGTGGTTCAGGCCTAGTAGAGAGAACAGGTTTACTAATATATAAGTTGAATGTTGAAAAAGAAGTGTGGAAGGGAGACATCACAAGCAAAGACCTGGAAGCCTGGAGGAAGCTCAGGCCTGGGGAGACGTCTGAAGACCAACCTGCCTGGAGCCGAGAGAAAAGAAAGAGGCTGAAAGGAACATCAGCATCTTCGAGTCCATGATGGGGAACAGAGTCTCAGCCTGAAGCAGGGAGTCACGTGCTCCTATTGGCAAGCCCATCCTGGAAGCAACCTAGAAGATGAAACTGGAGGTTCAGATTCCGCCTAAGTGACTCCTTGTGACAGTCATGTTTGGAGACGTCGATGGGGAGTTAGAATCATTGGAGCCTTAGGACTCCTCAGATACAGGAATAAGGAATAAGAAGTATGTTTACATGACCCCAAGCCATCTGACTAGGGGAACTGGAATTTAAGGGGAGTCAGAAAAATTAGAATGGCAGAGAAAACATCAGTTTGGGATGGTGGAGCAATTTCTGGTGAAAATCGAAATGGAGGTGTCCCTGGGAAACTATGTGTATTTTTTTTTTGGACAAAATGTAATATGGTCTAATATTTAAGATTCTGAAGCAAACTATATACATATTGACCTATATATTGAAATATATATATACATATTGTTGTAGTCAATTTCCTAGTTGCTGCGCAGAAAGAACCCAAACAAAAGCAGCTTGTGGAGGAATGGGTTTATTTGGCTTACGGACTTGAGGGGAGACTCCATCCTGGCAGGGAAAACGATGGCATGAGCAGAGGGCTGGACATCACCTCTGTCACAGCACTGCAAACAGCGGCAGGAAGGTGTGCCAAATACTAGCAAGGGGAAGCTGGCTTATAAACCCGCCCCAACAACACAGCTCTAGTGAGGCTCTAATTCCCAAATTGCCATCAGCTGAGAATCGATCATTGAGAACGCATTCATTTGTTTGTTGGGGACACCTGGATCAAACCATGACACACACACACACACACACACACACACACACACACACACACACACACACACATATATATATATATATATATATATATACATATAATTGATATTTAATAATAATTCCAAATACTGGCTATGTGGCAGGCATTAAATTATCAAAAAATATTTTATGGAAGAGAATCTTATACAGCATTAGCTATTAATTTATTTCCCTTGTATAGCAGGAGGCATTTATTGAGGACTAATCCCAAGCAGGCCTACTACCAAGATCATTATAAAGATCATTCTATTTCTCTGCCTAATTATTATGAACCATGGCTCATATCAATTGCCTATGGTACTTATGATTTATATCAAGGACTTGAGTCATCTCATAAAGGCTAAATAACTTTCCCCTAGAATTGAGAGAAACGGTTCTCTAAGTCTGTTACGTGACTTCTTGGAGGTAGACATCCTTGGGAACAAGTCAAAGAAAGTGGCTCCTAAGTTTATAGAAAAACACATTTTTTTAAAACTCATAATTGATGGTTTTCAACTAAAAGGACTTCACACATGTGCCTCATTTACTGTTATCATTCTTTTCCAAGGACATTCCTGTCATCTTCCTCACCACCATCCTCATCATCCTTGAAATATGAATAACCACTAGACAAAGTAAGACTGAATCAAAAGCAAGAGACAACCCTGAAGGTTTCTTACAAACTCATAGCCCGAGAGGCTAAGATCTCAGACCTGATGTTGCATAATGACACATGGAGAACGTGTGTCATAGAACATATGCTGAGAGGGAGAAGTGAGTTTAGAGGAAATGACATTGCTTATTTAGCTTGGGAAACTGTCACCTCTTCTAATTAATCAATATAGGAGATTTCATGGAAGGGCTAAGATTTCAGGAAATGTATGGTAATTTCACGTCTCACTGCATGAGTCATCCCGTCTGACTGGCACAAGATTTGTGTGCGAATAATACAGTAGCTTTTTCTTGATTTCTTTAACATGACGACCATCTGTGGTTTCCTCTTATTAAGTTGATTACCCTGTGGTTTCCATAATGTTCACCCAAAGAAGCTATCTGGATTATCCACATTGCAGTAATATATTGGATGGAATAAAATCTTCCCAGGCAAATTCAAAACAGTGAAATTTTAGTATTTGTTAAGTCTCTATTGATCAGCATGACAGTCTTTTTGTCCCTTATTTAATAGTGCCAACACAGCTTAGATGGAAAATATTGTCATGTGAAATATTATCCATTAAGAAAATTAAGATGGTTTAGTTTTCTTTCTTTCTTTTTTTTGAAGCCAGTGTTTTTCCTCCAATTATTGAAGGAACTTTGCAATGATTTGTGATCTAGAAAACAATGAGTATTATGTGCTGCATTTGTATACTACAGATAAAATTAATTTTAAATGTTCCTATGAAGTTTCAAGTGCTTGTTCATTTTTTTTCTTAAAAAGGGTCTCTCACTAGAGACAATACATGATCCTGCTGCCTCAGCACCCTGAGTGCTGGGATTTTAAGTTGCACCATCAATCCTGGCTCAGCTTAATTTCTTCAGTATTAACGCAGCTCAGTGAACTTCTCTGTATTAAGTTAGGTGGATAAACAGAACTCAAACATGAAACCTAAACCCATAAAGCAAAAAAAAAATTTTTTTTAGATTCACTCTTAACCATACTGTAATTATAAAATTGTTTCTAACATCATATACACATATAGATATGGTTATATTTATTCATATGCCACATAAAATTACTTTGAAGATGAAATGATATAAAATATTAGGCATAAAAATGCTAACATTTACAGTTATTCTGTGATTTTTAAGCAAGCACTTTTATTCGTTGAACCATCTTCCTAGGTTGTGTGATTTTTTAAAAATATTTTTTATATTTTATTTATTCATTTTTCAAGGAGAGAGAGAGAGAGAGCACACCACCTTGTGGGTCTGGCATATGTGGGTACTGGGGAATTGAACTGGGGGCCTTAGGCACTGGAGGCAAGTGACTTAACCACTGAGCCATCTCTCCAGCCCTGTGTGATTTTTTTAAAGCATTATTTATTTGTATGTTCATGTATAGATGGATGGACACATCCAGGTCTCATGCCATGCAAATGAACTCTAGCCACGCACCACTTTTGCATCTGGCTTTATACAGGCGCTAGGAATCAAACCCCAAGCTAGCAGGCATTGCAAACAAGCATTTTTAACTGCTAAGCTATCTCCCCAGGCCTACAGTGTGATTTTTATCATCATGTTTTCACATCTGAAAACCAATTTCCAGAAAGTGCCTTTTATAGTGGGGAAAATATAACTTTACCTGTTAGTACAATCCTTCTTGGCTCATTGTAATGATTGATTGGTTTTGACTGAAATGTTAAATTCATTCATCAATGATGGGCTTCAATTTCACAAGTGAGAGGGATTTTCATTCTTTGGAAGCTCCTGGTAGGAACGAACTTGTTTCCTACTTAATTCATCATACTTAATTGATGTAATCATGTCAAGAACATTTTCCTTTTCCTTCCTTCCTCCTTTCCTTCCTGTCTAGTTATATAGCCCAGGCTGGACTTAAAGTTACTGTATCATCCAGGTTGGCTTCCAATTTACAATCCTCCTGCCTGAGTGTTGGGTTTACAGGTGTGTACTGCAATACCTAGATCACATGATCTTTCTTAAAGCTAAGAAAGTATCTTCTAAAATATATCTATAAGAGCTTTAATTAAAGCAATTCTTCATCTTTTCCGATATATTCCCCCTTTGGGCAGTTGACCTCAAAATATCTTGAATAACCAATCATTTATACTGGAATTGACAATGTAAAAATAATTTCATCCCACAATTATTTTTAGTGCTGTGGATTGAAATCGGGTCTTTGCCTATATTAGGCAAGTGCTTTCCACTGAGCCACATCTTTAGCTGGCCCAAAACAAAATAAAAATAAAAATAAAAGTTTTGATTTCTGAATCAAGAGTGTTCTTTTTCTATTTTCATTGAGACATAATTTCTCAGCAAGTTGGTGGCAAAACTAAAATATAAACTGAATAATTTAGTTAACTATTTAGTTTCTTGTGAACATTTTGCTTTTAGATACACTAGTTAAAACCTTGACCAAGAATGACACGAGTGATGAGTTACCCACGTACTTCCAAAACCACCAACAAGGCACTTTCATCCCCAAATGCCCTTCACGTCACCTTTCAAGATGGAGTCTATAGAAATATGGTCTCTCCATGGTGACAGAAGCAACGGCTAAAATCCGGTTTGAGACTACAGTAAAGCAGACACAGGATAAATATTCAGCCCCAAAGGCCCTTCTGAAGAAGTCTACTCTGGGCACAAAGCAGAGGGAGGGGTGGAAGAGCCTGATCAGACTGGTTCTTGCTGGGAAAGTCAGCTGGGGTTAAAGTGAAAGGAAGCAATTAAGTCCCAGCTTGCATGCACTGCTGTCCTAAGAGATTCCAGGTAAGACTCCTTGGCTTCCGGACAACTGGACGAGCCCAGACTGTAAGGGAGCTGTTTCTCATAAGAGCTTCACACCCAAGCTCTTTTTAATATTTTATTTTAAAAAAAGCCAGGCAAAATACTTTAGGAATAAACAAAGCCCTCAAACTATTATTTGATCATGGTTTCTTGTTCACTCAGGTAACTGGAACCCATACTTTGGTGATTTAAGAAGTCCCATGAGACTGTATCTCATTGGTGACCTGATGATGTCTCATCTAATCTGAGGACTCTGCAGAGGGTAATGGGGAAAGAAAACATTGTGCTGTTACGCATGTTAAAAAATTTGAATTTTTTGGGGTGCATGGTTGATACTTGAAATGGATCCTAGGCCTCACTCATTCAATATCCCCAGTCCAATTTTGAAATCTTAAAGTATCGCGTTTAGACATTGTCTTTGTAACTCCTTTAATAAACAGCATACTGCAAAAACAAATATATATTTGCCTTGAAAAATGAATGAAATGATATGTTTTCAGTAGAAAAATGCAGACACACGAGAGAGGAGAATATAGAAGCAGTTCAAATTTTTGGTAAAAACCCAAAAGCTTTCAGACAGATATACATGCCGGACTGTTGTTTGTTGAAATTGTGGGCAGATCTGACCAATGCAATTTGGTTCCAGGAATAATTGCGTCAATTACTTAGTTACCTCTGGGCCTTACATTGTTCCCATTAAATCCACCACGTTATTAATAATCCAGATAAGGCTCTGAAGAACGACGGAGGCGATTTTAAAAGATTAAATGCTGTGACATGATGAGAATCTCATCAGTGAGAGTTGGGCAAAGTCACTATGACTGAATAGAACAAGGTCAGGCTTCAAGGACCCAGTTCTGAGTTCAAATCCCAGCTCCATCATTTAGTTGCTTAAACTTACATAATGCATTAACTATTTTGATCGTTGAGATTTATTCATATGAAAATCATAAAAATATGACGTCTTTTTCAGAGCAAAAGTAAAAAGCATGTGTAGTATTTGACTCATAGTGCATTCTTTAAAAATATTAATCTCACTTTCCATTTATTAAATTGTTACATTTGATTTCAGCTCATTTGCCTGTTAATTGACATTATTAAGAACTTAGTCAAGGGTTGGAGAGACGGCTCAGTAGTTAAAGGTGCTTGCTTGCAAAGCCTTATGGCCCAGGCTCGATTCCCCAGTACACACACAAAGCCAGATGCACTTGGCAGCACGTGCTTCTGGAGTCTGCAGTGCCGGGAAGCCCTGGTGCACCCATGCTTACTTTTTCCTTTCTCTGTCTGTCTGTCTGTCTGTCTGTCTGTCTGTCTGTCTGTCTGTCTCTCTCTCTCTCTCTC
>PVHP010034340.1:0-19108 GCA_004024765.1 Zapus hudsonius
CCAGTCTGATGCAGCTGTGAAGGATCTGTTGGGGTAGCACATTCAGTAAAGATGTGAAGCGAACAGACCTTATACAGCTTTTGCATGATGTATGCGTATGTGTATTTGGCCTTGTGATGAATACACTCAGAATACTGTAGGGGCAGTGAGAAGGCAAGAGCAGACTCCAGGTGGGTAAGGGAGGATGCAACAAGCTTCTTATATGAATTGATGCACTGAGATTGGGATCTGGTTAGAGATACACATTTGAAAATTATCCTGAGTTGAGCTCTTGGGGATTAAACCCACTAGGAATGGGTGACTTTCTGTAAGGGTACAGCATCAGACAAAGTAGACTCCATGGTCCAAAGCTTGGTAAAGATGCAGTCCAGTCCTTTCAAAAAGAATGCATTGTCTAAACTAGAGTAAAACTTTTCTTGAGGCGGTTGCTGGCTCCATCCCTAGGGACTGAGAGATTTAATGTCTGGAGAACAGAGGAAGTTGGTGGGGGAGGGGAGAAGGAGGAGGAGAACTGAGAGAGCAAAGAGGTTTCTAGTCAGGCTGTAGAGATGACTCAGCAGTTAAGGCACTTGCCTGTAAAGCCTGGTTCAATTCCTCAGTACCCAGGTAAAGCCAGATACACAAAGTAGCACATGCATCTGAAGTTCATTTGCAGCAGCTGGAAGCCCTGGAGTGCCCATCCTCTGTCTCTCTTCTCTCTCTCTCTCTCTCTCTCTCTCTCTCTGCTTACAAATTAATAAGAAAAAAATTTCAAAGGAAGTTTTTAGCTGATAGTGGAGGATTGGTCCACATCCATGCCTAGGCCATTTCACAAGGAAGTAGGCCAGGCAGGGGAGGTGGGCTCTCCACCACATGAAGGCTGGAAGAATGTTAAAGAGCCCGTTCTTGTCTCTAGAGGAGTCTGCAGAGCTAACTAGCTCAACTGAAAGAACAGAACAAAGGTGACCTTGATGATGACATCCAAAAGATGAGATGGTTAGCAGTTCGGATTTGTAGGGAAGCTACGAATGGTCTAGGGCCATGCCACCCTGAATGCACTTGATCTCGTCTGTAGGGAAGCTATAATTGGCACCAGACAGCTTTGGTGTAGATGTGCAGTTTTGATGCTACATGAGCCCAGGTTTGTGGGTGCATCCTTCCCCATATACTGCAGTCCGACCTCAGCCTTCAGCCAGAGCAGCCAGCTTTGCTCCCAAGTTCCTTCTCCACAATCATCCCCCATCCCCAGGATGGTCTGGGCACTGTTACGAGTGGCGAGTAGGTGTGTTCTTTTGGAATTTCTTTTTGTAGATGAGCCTTTTCTTTTTCTTTTATTTCTTTTTCTTTTTTTTTTTTTTTGGTTTTTAGAGGTAGGGTCTTGCTCTAGTCCAGGCTGACCTGGAATTCACTGTGTAGTCTCAGGGTGGCCTTGAACTCATGGCGATCCTCCTACCTCTGCCCCCTGAGTGCTGGGATTAAAGGTGTGCACCACCATGCCAGCCTCAAGATGAGCCTTTTCTTTTCAGTATGTGTAATTGACTGGTGTTCAGAGCATGATGACCAGGAAATGCCACAGCTAGCTTAGCTTCATGCTGTCCTCAAGTCTCCTAGGATCTGTGTATGGAGGATGCTACCCATTGGTTGCCTGGAAATTGCTGTTGTATTTATTTATTTATAAGTAGAAACATTGCATGTACAATTTATGTGGTGGCACCACCATTTATTTATGCTTTTAAAACATATTTTATTTGCAAGCAGAGAGAGCAAGAGAAGAGCAAATGTATATGAGATAGCTTTTGATAAGCTGAGGCTCTGTGGTCCAACTTGGTTGTACAACCTACCAGCTCTATGATTGCACATCTGTATATTCAACCATCTCCAGAAGCAAAACTTCTGGGGGGAAATGAGTCTTCATTGAACATATGAAGGCTTTGGGGTCTTATTCTTATTTTCCCATCCAAGTACTAACCAGGCCCCACCCTGATTAGCTTCTGAAATCAGAGATCAGACATGCTCAGGTTATGACTGTAGACTTATTATTCTCTAAACAATCAATATAATCCATATTTATATAGCATTTATGATGTATTAGACATGATAAGTAATCTAGAGGTGGATTAACATATATAGGAGAATTGCATATGTTATGTGTAAATATTGTAGCATTTTCTATAAGGAACATGAGCACCCACATGTTTTGGTTGGTATCTAAGGAATCCTAGAGTACTAGAAACTGTCCCTCATGAACACCAAGTGGACACATCGTTCCTGCCTCAGATCACCTGACCAGGAGACTACAGTCTTTGCTGACTGATATTTCCTTAGACTCTCTGTGACAACTTTCCACAAAGATGACAGAAATCAGGACAGAGCTTTGTGGGACTGCCTTGAGGGCCAGATCTGATTTCTATTATGTTCTTGAAAGCTTGGCAGTTTCTAAAACTGGAAGGCCCTCAATCTAATCCGGATTTATAAAAAGCTTTTTTTTTTTTGAGGATTTAGAAATTTGCTGTGAAAGCCATCAGTAAATTGGCATTTCTCACTCATGTGCTGTCCCCTCACGTTGCATGGAAATGATTACCGTCGTTTAAAAACACAAAGGGGAAAAGTGTTCAGACCGCAGTGAGATCCTAATGAAATGAGCATGTGCATCTCACAGCCGTTCATCAGGTCCTAGCCCATGATGGATTGTTCTGTGGGACTGTCTAAATCAGTAACATGTTTTTTTGGACAGCTTGCAGAACACCAGCCTCTTTTGCATTTTAGCCTATATAATATAGCTGATGGGTCTGCCACTTCAGGTCTGTGAAGTTCTCTTTGTGTGATAAATAATTATTAAAAAAAAACCTGTCGACTGGAACATCTGGGTGATGGAGAGACTTCCTGTCAGGAATGCTGGACTTTAAGTGTGTGCAGCCCCAACATCTGGTGTGGGGACTTGGTGGGTTTGAGAGGGGCCTGTATGTTTGACATCTGCATTAGCTCCTAGAATGTTCTCTTCAAGTTGTTTGTGTTGGTCCCAGTTGACTTATATCTTTTAGGAAATAAAAAGGGAACTACAGAAAGGATTAATTAGATTCCCTCTCTCTGGAAAAGTTCTGTTGGTGATTTACAGGCTGAGGTGAGAGTTTTCATAACACTCAAGCTCAACTTCCTCCTCGAATAGATGATATTCCAGGGGATATCTCAAGAAGGAAACACGTTTTACTGTCATGAAGGTCAAATGATAGAAGAAGAGAGAAAAGGAATCCCACAGGAATCATAAGAAATTTGGCCTAGCAAAGCAGAAGTAATTCAAACAGAAACGGAAAGAATGCTTTGAGTCTCCCAGAGAAGCATACGTAAGCCATCAATTGGCATCGGATATATCTTCAAATTTTGAACTTTTGTATATAACATAAACTACATGGAGTACAAGTTTTACATCAATGACCCAAAACCACAATGCAATTTACTTTTATTAACATTGAAGTGAATACCAATGTTTGCTAACTTGTGGCTTGGATATGAAACATGAAAGGAGAAAACCCTATTTGGCCTCCCTCCCCTCCCCCCCAAAAATGCTAAAACCGCTGGCAAAAGGTAGTATTTTGCTTTACTTGTAATTGTCCGGAAATTTAAAATAGACCTTTTACTTTTTTTGGAGTTTATATTGAAATTCCATCTTCCATGAAATCAGTGAGTGTGGAGTTTAATGGCAGGCATGGTCTCTCATGGGTAGTTTGTATGAGGTTTTGACGTTAGGGTGGCTTTGAACTCCATCATGGCACCAGACTTCATTGTCTGGGGATGAGGCTATTTTGGTTGAACTCGGGATCCTGCATCACCCGAATGCTGGACCAGTTCTCTCCTCTGCCTCTATATCCATTCACCTCTGGGAAGTCCCTAAGGCAGTGGTGTACATGCAAGGTGAGCTCAGGATCATGCGTGTGCTTGTGGGCATGCTTTAAATCTCTGAGGTTCTTTCCCCAAATTCCAATAAATGTTTAAAGATCTGAGCAGGGTACCCAATGACCAGGATATCTACTGTTTACATCTAGACATGATTGTGTCCTCAGAAGTCACTATTTTTACAGCATACCCACATAAGTACATCAGCCAGGGTCTCTGGCAGAGACTGTTTGGTCTGTGTTGAACAAGAGAGAATGAAATGACTTGCATGTCTTTTTCTTTGCTGGTAAGTCTGTGGTCTATGTCTAGAACAAAGACATTTTAAAATTAAATTGTCAGAAAACCACCACTAACTGTGGGCTCATGTCCAATTGAAGTGTCCCAGGAAAGTGTCCAATAGTTTCCCTGCTTACAGCCCTTGCTCGAGCCACCTGGTCCTTTTTCTTCACTATGCTATTTTCCTGAAACCAATGCCAGAGCCTGTCATCTCCTGCCCAGCTCTGCTGAACACCACTCCATTCCTGTTATTTATTTCTGTGTGCATGTGTGCGCAGGTATATGGAGGCCATAGCATGACGTTGGATATATGTCTTCCTCAACCACTTAGTCACCTTAGTTTTAAGTTCTGGTCTTTCACTGAGCCTAAAGCTCACCAGTTCTACTAGATCAGCTACCCAGCAAGCCCTAGCGATCCTCCTGTCTCCACCTCCCCACCGTGCTCAGCATTTATGTGGGTGCTGAGGATCCAACCTCAGATCCTTATGCTTGTGCCGCTCCCCAGTCCCCTAATCCATTGTTTCCCATGGTACCTGGCTCCTTGGTTTCCTCCATGGACGTGAGGCCACATTGGTTCTGGTCCCATTCGCAGCTCTCACCGTGTCTCCCTGAGCTCCCCTTCCCTCCATCCCTCACACTTGCCAGAGTTGTTCCCTTCCTTATCCTGGAACACTCTTCCCACTCCTTTCTTTCTTCCCTCTTCCTTATGGTTCAGATCTCAGTCCAGGAGCTTCTTTCCTCAGTGGATCTCGTCTCCTAATGCTAAGGACACCCTTCCGCTCTGGAACTTCTAGGAGTTGCAGTTTGGCAACTGTATGAGCTTTCTTACCCTCAGTCTTCTCCTAACCCGGGGTCTGCGTGGAGCATTGTCTTTCTCATAGTAAATACATGCAAGCATTTGTGGAATATTTGCATCTGGAAAGTAAGTGTCCTTCGTGGATCACAGGGGGAAGACCTGTGGCATCCCTACCGTCTCACAGAATTTAGAAATTCACGGTGATACCTCTCATCTCTTTGTCCCTCCTAAGATCCCTGTCTTTGCTGTATTTAAACTTTCAAACTTTTCTTTTGGACTGCTGCATCCCTGGCCAGAAACTCCCCATCTAGAAATGGAATTATCAAGGTTACATTTCCCACAGTCTTTGTCCTGTTGGGATCTATTGGTCTTTCATTCTTGGAAGTCCCTTGGCTGTCATTTTTGGTTTGTTTGGTTTTTCCATGAAGGATCTCACTCTAGCCCAGGCTGACCTGGAACTCACTCTGTAGTCCCAGGCTGGCCTTGAACTAACAACAGTCCTCCTACCGCAGCCTCTCAGGTACTGGGATTAAAGGTATGCACCACCATGCCTGGCTCCTTGGCTAATTGCTTCTTTCCTGTCAGAGCACTAATATCTATGAGCTGGTCTCCTAGGTCCATGCCCACCTGCCTCTATACCCATTTCCAGATGAGAACAGCTCTCTGTTGATGGGCCTCTGAATGGATGGCTCACTAGCATGCCCGTGGGGTCCAGCATGCCCCAGGCCCAGTGTCCCTCCTCAAAGGCTGGCTGCTCCAGTCCTCCCGTGAGGATCCTCTCTTTCTGGCATGCCTTCCTGCTGCCTCCGGACTTGCAGCTTGTGTCACGATTCCTGGTCTTTGGATGCTGCTTGTGTTTTCCTCCATCAATGCCCTCCATTAAAAAAGTTCCTGTGGGTCCCAGAGAAGATGCCTTCATACAGCCCACCTAGCTGGCTCTGTTTGCATCTGTCTTGTGGCAACCTGGACCAGTGTGGGTTTCCTCCACAGTTTTTGTTTTTAACTCCCAATCCTAAATCTCTCCGCATTTAAGGGTTTCCATTCATATCAGATGCCTTTCTCGTTGCTGAGACAAAGCAGCTGACAGAAACAAAGTAAGGGAGAAAAGATGGTTTTATTTTTGGCTGTTTCAGGGGCCAGCAGCCCAGGGGAGCTCTGTCCATGGTATTTGGAGTTTGCAGCTTGGCTTGTTCATATCATGACAGATCAGGACACAGAGCTTGGACCGGAAGTGGCCTGTGGGCATTCTGTAACCCTCGAAGATCTGTCCCCACTGCCAGACATGCCTTCTTCCTGAAAGGTTCTACTGCCTTCCCAGAGAGCATCACTGGCTGGGGAGCAAGTGTTCAAACATGAGCCTGTGGAGGACATTTCATATTCAAACCATAATCTCCCAAAGCCCAAGCAATCGTTCTTTATTGACTTAGAAAATCTGCAGCCTTCATTCCCTATACATCAGGAGTAACAAGCTATGGCTTGCTGCTGTTATGAATATATGTTAGGTTAGACTCTTTTATCCCCTCAGCCCTGCTCCCGTTACCCTGGGGGCCCTCCTCTAGTGGGTTTATGGATATTCACTGTGGGGTCATGAAGGCCTCAGTCCCTGTGGGGTTGCAGAGTATTCCTACTCCCTCTATGGATCCTACAATCTTTCCGACCTTCTTCTGATGGCAGTCTGATTTAGTGTTAAGTTCTCTGTAGCCTTTGGATTTCTGCTTTGGTAGGTTTTGATTGACCACCATGTCAGTCACCATCACCCTGGGTCAGGTTGTCAGGCTAGTAGTAAGAGCAGTATTTATGTTGCTGCTTCCTCTGTAATTTCTCCTGGATTCTGGCAGATATGATAGTCTTGTGCTGGGCATTCAGCTATCTTGCTGTGTGTTTTATTGATAGATCTTGGTTCTCCTCTGTTTTCTCTGCTATTTATAAAGTAAAACAGATTCTCCAAAGGAGTGTGAGTGTGGCTTGGGTTAAAGGGGATATGCAAAGTTATTTGAGGGACTTTTTGGTGTGCAAGCCCTCCAGAGAGCAGTGCACACCAATTCTTTTTTGTTATTTATTTGCAAGGACAGAGAAGAGGGGGGGGCATAGCAGGGCCTCTTGCCCCTTGCAAATGAATTCCAGATGTATGCACCACTTTGTGCATCTGGCTTTATGTGTGGTTACTGGGAATTTTCATTAGGCTTTGCAGACAAGAACCTTAACCACTGAGCAATCTCTCCAGCCTCATACCCATTTTTTTATGTATTGTCTCAAAGGCTGTTCTCACACGACAATGACAGACATGGTAACAGTGTGGCTAGGCAAGCCTAAAGGATTGAGCCGAGGGCCCTTTGCAGTTCCTGCTCTAGGCCAGATGTTCTGAAGCTTGGCCACACATTAAACTACCTGGGAAACGTGAAACACAATTGTCAATGCCGGTGGCCCATCCCAGAGCAACTAATTTAGAATTTCTGGTTTGGTCATATTTCCAGGTAATTGTAACGTGTGGTCACATTGGGAAGCACTGCTAACTGTTCTCTTCTTTCTTGATTGATTGATGCACCCAAGCTTTCTAAGTTCATGATCTATCACTACCAAAGCTCTGGAGCAGGTCAGCTCGGGAAAGCTGAGACCATGCTGAGCATTGTTTCAGAAGTCACCAGCTGGGAAGCTCACCACACATCTCCAAAGAGATCATTTATTTCCTGGCCAATAGTTCAGTCTTCTTTCTTTTCAGGGATCTTGATAACTTTCCGGTTTATTACTACCCTCTCCTTATAATTTTAGACTTTTGTTGCTCTTTATAGAGTTCTTGTATTATTTTTCTTTCAGACTGCTCCATGTATAATTTCAGGGCCTGATCTTTTTTTCACTATTGTTATTTTAAAATTATTATGTTTAATTGTGCTAAAACACACATAAAATTTACCCTTTCGTTTTTCAGTGAGTAGTTCAGTGGTATCAATTTTCTTCACAGTGTTCTGTGACCATCACCATCATTCATGCCCAGAAGTCTTTTTAATATTTTTTATTTATTCATTTTCAAGCAGAAAGATACAGAGAGAGGGGGGAGAGAGAGAACAAGCACAACAGGGCCACCACCTTGTGGGTCTGGCATATGTGGGTACTGGGGAATTGAACCTGGTGCCTTAGGCACTGGAGGCAAGTGCCTTAACTGCTGAGCCATTTCTCCAGCCCCCCAGAAGTCTTTTTACCTCCTTCATTTTCACCCTTCCTTCTTCTCACTTTCCCTCCCTGCCTGGTCCTCATCTTCTGTAGTCCATTCAGTAGTATAAAAATGATTTGAGGCTATTCATTATTTATTCCACTGAATGTGATCATTCAAGCATTTTATCATAAAGATATTGTGGCACTTTTCCCCAAGGTGCTACCCTGAGCCCTATGGAGGGTTTTATAGTAGACAGCATGTATGTCTTACCAACATTCTAAAAATCTGAAAATATCGTTTTTAAAAAAGAAATTTGAAATTAGCTTCAAGAGTTTAGGGTAAGGCTGGTAGCCTTACATTCCCAGACATTTAGGTTGCTCTCACTCAGATGGGATCAAGGTTGGTAAGATCACTCCTGCCATCATTGGGAGACCTAGTCACTTTCATTTATTCTGTTATTTGACCAGTGGAGTTTGTGGGTGGAAGCTCAAATTTCTAACCCTGGGCTTTTGTCTATCAGGGATATTTGCACACCTCAGTAATGGAGAGACTCTTTCCTTACCTTTAGAAACCCAGACCAGGCGATTTTCTTGGTTGGTTTCTACCCTTCTAAAGACTCAGGAGAGGATTTTTTATCATGCTTCCTCTCAAAGGCAGCCAAATGTACAACTTTTTCGTGACATCTATAAGGATGTCACATTGTCTATGACCTGGGTTGCTATGTATCCATTGGGGCTGAAGGTCGCAACATATTTTACAAGGTGGGAAGTCAGAAAGTTGTACCTCTTTGTACCTGGATGTTGGTATTTTTAAACCAGAATCCCACAAAGGAAATCAAGCCAGACACACTTGAGTGACTGTCACTTTTCCACTCTGCTCCTTCAGGGGAAATGAGATCCTTTTATCTCCCTAGAATAAACAAGTGTGGTCACAACCCAAAGTCACACTCCCCCGCTCTAGTTTCTGCCTCCCTCTTTAAGCCACTAATAGATTTTCAAAGCCTTTGAAGTGTTGTTTCTTTGGACTGTTCCATCCATCAGTGACTCCCATGCCCTTGTTAAAGAGAACAAAGGTGACTGAATGTGGGATGCTGGCCACACTCGAAGCCCTAGGCTTTTTTTTTTCAAGGCAGGGAGCACCACACCTGGCTATTTTAATTTTTAAAAAATTATTTATTTTCAGAGGGAGAGAGAGAGAAAAAGAGAAACAAGCATGCCATGGCATCCAGCCACTACAAATGAACTCCAGATGCATGTGCCACTTTGTGCATCTGGCTTCACATGGGTACTGGGGAATCAATCCCAGGGCATTAGGCTTTGCAGGCAAGCACCTTAACCACTGAGATATCTCTCTAGCTTGCCATAGACTCTTGTCACAGTGTTCACATCCTGGCTGGATGTCCAGGAAAGCTTTCCTTCCAGTTTTAACAACCCTTTCAGGATTCTATTTTTTGCAAAGTGTGCACAATGTCTTCTGTTTGCCAGGTGTTGAGTTCCTTGGAGCTGTTGGTCTCTTCTTTAACCCTAGTCCCAGGATACTGGTGTTCATGGAGGACAATCACATAGTGGCTGAGGTTCTTGAAGGGAGGATGAAGAGCACAAGGAGGAATGGCCCACATCTCAGTTCACGATCCATTCTTCTTTCCTGAGCCTTCAACCGCATTCTGCATTTCTTACTCTCGACTAATCACCTCTCCAAATCTGCAGAGCACTGCTCCTGCTCTCAGCAAAGTTCTTACTGTGTCCCTCTGCCCTCACCTCCAGGCTGCCACTTGCTTTGGTTCCATTCCAGCCATCCTCCTGTTTTCCCAGGTACTCCATGATCATACTCACCCGTGGGCTTTGAATTTGCACTTCTCTCCACTGGAATGGTCTTTCCAAAGATGTGAGCATCATTCCCTCCCTTCATCCAGTTTTCCAGTTGCCTGTCACTTCCTTAGAGGAACTATTCTTGTCTAAAACATCCGAAGTAGAAGTCCACCCTGACACTTTCTATTCTGTTCTTGTTTAAAAAATATTATTTTTTACTTATTTGCAAGGAGAGAAGGGGAAAGAGAGAGAGAGAGAGAGAGAGAGAGAGAGAGAGAGAGAGAGAGATTGAGAGAGAATGTCAGGACCTCTTGCCACTATAAATGACTCATGCATCTGGCTTTATGTGGGTTCTGGGGAATTGAACCCAGGCCATCAGGTTTTTCAAGCATACACTTTTAACCACTGAGCAATCTTTCTAGCCCCTCTACTCTGCTCTAATTTACTCATAGCACTGATCACTACCTGGGATTTTATGTTATTATCTGTCTTAACTACTAGTTGGTACCACAAATCCAGAGACTGTATCCACAGTATCAAGAACAATGTGAGGCTTTACAATTATACTCATTGTAAATAATTGTTCAATGAATGAATCTGCTTGAAAACACAGGAAAGAAAAAAACAAATAGTAACCATTCAAGTTATATTTTCAAAATTATACATTTTATCCATATAGTTTTCAGTGTATTGTTAGATATCTAATCTTGATTTTTTTCCTGAAATGTTTATACTATTATTTCTTCTATTTAGCATTTGAGGACAGAGCTACAGCATGGATACATCTACCCTAAGTCATATTCTGATTAAAGGACCAGTCTGTATTAGGTAACTTTTCACCACTGGGACAACATACTTGGGATAAACTAAGAAAAGAAAGATTTATTTGAGGGTTGGAGAGATGAGAGATGGCTCAGCAGTTAAGGCTCTTGCCTTCAAAGCCTAACAACCTGGGTTCTATTCCCCAGTACCCATACTGGGCACATACATCTGGAGTTTGTTTGCTGTGGCTAGAGGCCATGGCCTATTCTCTCTCTCTCTCTCTCTCTCTCTTTCTCTCTCTCTCTTCTTTCTTCCCTCCCTCCCTTCTTCCCCCTCTTTCTGTTTTAAAATAAATAAATAAATAATTTTTTTTAAAAAAGAAAGGTTTATCTTGGCTCATAGCTTCAGAGGTTTTCTGGCTTCATGGAGTCTAGGCCTAGGCCAGAACAGAAACAGCTTAGTGAAAGGGCGTGGGAAGCAAAGCTGTTCTCCTAATGCTTGTCAGGAATCAGAGAGACAGGAAAGGAGCCAGGGATCTGCCCACTTCTCACTGCTCTATTCCCACCCTAGTCCAAGGTCCAGTCTTCCTAGATGATACCCTTGTGTCCTCATTGGCTTTTCTCTGTCTAGTATAACCTCTCCTCAAGGTCACATGCCCCGGTGACCTTCCTCCTCCGATTAGCCTCCACCGTTCCATCCCCTCTGAATCTGTCAATCTTATCCCTTGATTAGGTCAAACATCTCATGATCTAATCATGTCTCAAAATTCCAACCTGTGAATGTTGCATTGGGACCAAGTTTTCAACACATGAGCTTTTGGGGGGATATATTTCATATTCAAATCCTAGCAGTCAGAGTTAAGCCCAAATCAAGTGATTGTAAGACGTGAGTCAGTTGATGGATGAGAGCCAATAAGTGCCTGAGGAATGACAGAGACATTTGATCTAGCACGGGGTAGAAAGGGTATGAATCCTATAGGTTGGACATAAGTAAGAGTGAAGCATCCCTCGTATGACAAATGGCACAAGGCAGACATTCGGGTGATGACTTCACACAGGCTGTAAAATCCTCTATCACAGTCTCTGATCTGCTAAGCATCAAAGTATTGCAGCTCGAGCTCTGGACAGTAGAAACTACTGGAACAACATCTGAATTCAGGACTGCTTTTGTGAACAGCCCTCATCATGGCCATCAGGACAGAGAGAGGGTGGAGAGCAGGTGCCGAGGGAGCAAGAATATCTCATTTCAGAAAGAGGTAGTTCTTGCTTGTGGCTAGGGAAGGAGGTGCAAAGTTCCTGGGATGGTATGGGAACATCCACAGCTTTGGTGTTTTGTGTGTGTGTGTGTGTGTGTGTGTGTGTGTGTGTGTGTGTGTGTGTGTGTGTACCTGTGTGGAAACCAGAGGTCAATATCGGCTCCCTTCCTCATTTGCTCTCCACATTACTTTTGAGACAGGCTCTCTCACCAAACCAGGAGCTTACAGATTTGACTAAACTGGCTAGCTAGTGAGTTCAAGGGATCCTCCTATCTCCGCCTCCTCACAGCTGGGATTACAGGTGCATGCCGCCATGCTTGACTTTGGTTTTTATGTGACTCCTGGGGATCCAAACTCAGGTTCTCATGCTTGTACTTCACCTATTGAGCCATCTCCCTAGCCCTAGCTTCAGGACTTTGGAGAATGATCTTTTTAAAAAAATATTTTTATTTATTTGCAAGGAGAGAGAGACAGAGACAGAGGAAAAGAGAGAATGGGCATGCCAGGGCCTCTTGCCACTGCAAACAAACTCAAGATGCATATGTCACTTTGTGCATCTGGCTTTACATAAGCCCTGGGGAATCAAACCCAGCCCATCAGGCTTTGCAAGCAAGCACCTTAACTTCTGAGCCATCTCACTAGCCCTGAGAATGATCTTTTTGTGTGTGTCTAAGAATGCCTATCTTTTCAAAGCAAGGCATGCTTTTGAAAACATAGAAAACGAAGTATGTGGTTGGAGTGTTCAGTTGCTATTAAAATTATTGAAATAATCATTATGTGGAAAGCAACAGAAATTATGGAACAGTGGTAGTTAGATCTTAACTTAGAGAACCAAATACATTTTACCATGTCCTATTAATTCTGCCCTCATTGTTTTGGGCCGGGGTAAAACCCAAGGCTTTACACATACTAGGCAATTTCTCTAACACAGAATTACATCCCCAGCCCTAGAAATAAGTAAATAAATATAATACATATTTGTATTATAATATGTATTATATTATACATATTATACATTATATTATTATAATATGTATTATAATAATATAATATTAAATAAATATAATACATATTTGTAATTTAATCCATATTTTATGTATTTACAATTATTTATAACTTTATTGAGATATATATGTATTTATTTATAATGCTGAGATAGAACTCAGGGTCTCATGCATGCTAGGTAAGCAATCTACCACCAAGCTTCATCCCAAGACCAAGCTCTAATTTTTAATAAGAAGTATTTGTGTATATTTTTAAAAAATAATTATCATCCCTGTACCTACCTTACATTGTGGCTTCAGGCAGCGGAAACTTTCTTGTAGACGCTGGTTCACCTTGAGCTGGTTTTTATAAGTGTTCTGGGAGGGTGAGAACATCTGGTAACACAATGCTTAGAGTTTCAAAGCGAATGCTTGAGAGCTTATTTCTGCTTCTTGGTAACAGGATCTCCAACGTTCCAGGATGATTTTGAACTGGCTCTGGGAAGCCTTACCATCCCAGATCTGGAGAACTAGGGAAAATTTTTGCTCTAATTGCTTTTGTACCTAACATTTGATGGAAATTGTACTGGAATTGAAATTGACTTAACCATATACCTAAAAACTATGACTCCAATACAGATGGGGATCCAACAGTTCATATAGGGGGTCTTTTGACCACTTAGGCTATGAGCTCACCAGCTGTGCAGAAAGCCAGAGTTCCTCAGATAGGCTCTGCAGGTCACTTGCTCCACCCACTTTCCCTGTGAATGTGCATCAGATATATTGGGAGACACTGTATTTTATTCCACTGGAAAATCTCATTAACATATTGTCAGCATTGAGAGACTCAGTGTTAAAAACTTTTAAATACAGGATCGCCCAAACTTACGTGGCCATGGGTCCTTTTGCTCATATCAATTCTCTTAGCCCTGCAGAGCCTAGGATTCCATAGGAGATGTTTTGCGAAGCGCTACTGTAAGCAGTTTTCTCTTGGGCAATCAGGGCACGAATGGGAAAGGCGGTCCCCAGGAACCAATGATTAAATCCTCCTAAAGACACGATGGGAAGAGCACTCTGCCTCAGTGCCTCCAATGGAAGCTCCATGAATGTGGGTGAGCACACATCCCTAAGGGTCTACCAGGACCCACGGTGGAAAGAGGACAGAGCGTAGGTGCTGTGAACTTTGCTTTTACTCAATGCTGGGTCTCTTTCCTGTCTTCTTTAGGTTTGTCACTATGAGCCCTGGCATATCCAGTCAGAGACAGGTAGCAGTTTACAGAAATAGAGAAAGAGGGCTGGAGAGATGGCTCAGCACTTGAAACTCAAGCCTGAGTACCTGAGTTCAATCCCCAGAGGCCACCTAACCAGACCCAAGCCATGGTGGGCTTCTGCAATATCAGCATTCTGACAGACACTCACAGCAAGCAGCACAAAGTACAGAAACAGAGAGGAGCAACCTGAAGATTGTCCTTTGACCTGCACACACATGCCTGCATCACACACACACATGTACATACAAACATGTGCACACACAAACATGTGCATACACAAGCATGTGCTTGCTCACACGTGTACACAAACATGTACATGCATGTGTACACACACAAACATGTACACACACATACACACACAAAAAATTTTAAAAAGGAGAAAACCAAAATTGCAGGCTGTTGCAAACCTTAGTCTCCCCCCCTTCTCTTCCTTCTCCTCTTCCTCCTCACTCTGCTCAAATCCTTTTCAATCACCAGCAAAATAGCCTCTGGGCTGCTTTGCTGGTTCTGCTTATTATCTACCTAGCAATGTAATGAAGTGTGGATAGTGTGTGACCTTATCTTGGAAGTAAGATCTGTTTTTCCTCTAAATATTTGTTATAATCTGGTTAACTGCTCACACATTCCTTACTTAAATATTGTCATCGCCATACCCTAGAATGGTTTGGGGACAATGATTAGTTTTGCTATAAAAATCTTGAGCTATTCTGTAATGGAAAAAGAAGAAATACATTTTAAAATTCATTCAGAAGCTTCTAGTGTGGCCCAGGACAATTTTATTTTTCATCCAACATTGCTCAGAGAAGCCAAAAGGTTGGACATCCCTGATCTAAATATTTATATAGTCATAATGCTTTGTTTTTAGTCATTCTCTGGAAAAAAATTCTCCAATGTCCTGGGTATTGACGAGAGAGATGGACGCTGCTTCTAAGTGAACTTTGCCCAACATGGTGGGCCTTTGGAGGCTCCCAGAGCTCCAGAGAAGACATCTTTCTTTCCTGGTCAGCACTCAGACACTCTGAGACCTGCTGGGGAACTTGAATTCCGCCATGGTGGGAACATTTACACCGTGGAGATCGACAGCTAATACACAACAGGAATCCTTCCTCCCCAGTGAGACCCAATCAGCTGCATTTAACAGGACAGTGTCGCTCAGGGGGCTTTTATTATAAGTTGATGATGCCCTACCCGAAATGTTTGGGACCAGGAGTATTTTAAATCTTAATGTTTTTCATATTCCTGGAATATTTGCCTGTGTATAATGACATATCTTGGACATGACACCCAAGTCTAAACATGAAATTCATTGACATGTTACACCCTTTCTATATATAGCTTGAAGGTAATTTTGTACAGCATGTTTGGGGGTACCTACATTTTAGTTATGACCCAATGCATGAGATTCAATACGAAATTTTCTACTTGTATTCTGTTGGTGCTCAAGCTTTGCTCAGCTGACCAGAGTATTTTAAAAATAGAATCAAGGCCCTCAGACCACAGTGTTAGGACAGGAACATAGTGGCCTTTTAAATCATTTTCCTGTTGGTCCTCTTCCCAGTCGTTGGGTTAAGGAAGTTTACCATGATGTGTGGGCACCAGGCCCTCTCGTGTACTTGTTTGTGGCTTAAACATAAGTCTCACCTATTCGATGTATAGCCGGTAAGTGCCTGCTTCTGCTTTCTATAATTTCCCCAGGGAATTTCTGTATTACACTGTGTTCTAATGGTTCCTTGCAGCCCTTGAGAGATGCCTTGTTTGTGTATCTGGCTCCCCATCCTTCCCCAGTGGAAACCCGATTCCAAGCAGGAGCTCTGTTCACTCCTGCTTGCTGGGCTGTAGATACGTGAGGCCAGTGATGGATGCATTTCAGTAGGTTGGATGGCCACCTGCTGTCTGCATCCCAAGCCATCCACAAGAACAGATTTGGTGCCATAATGTATTATTTGTAAGTTTAAGGAACCAGAGAAAGTGAGTAGGGAAACATTCTGTTTTGGAAGTGACTTCTGGTCTTAAATGAGGCATCGTGCCTTCCTTCTCTCCTCCCTCCGTTAATGATTAGTTCTTTTTCAGCCCGCAGGGATCAAGATCAATTCAAGCTGTATTTTTCAGAGAGTTGTCCTGATTTTCAAAAAGCAGAGATAAAGATCTGGTGACATTACAGAGATTGTTACTATTTCGCCCCTCTGAATTTGAAAGAGTCAATGATCAAAGATCAAAGTACAGATACTTTGATTTTTTTTTTTTTTACATTTAGGGATTTGTTTTTTTTAATCTACATTTTGAGGAAAAGGCACATTGTTGGAGAAAAGGTAGCTTAGGGAGTGTTGGAATTTTTAAAAATGCATCAATTTTTATATGTCTATAATGTATTTTGATCATAATCCCCTCCCATTACCTTCTCTTATTCTCCCTTCCCCACTCCTTCCCACTGACCCCCTTCTCCTTCCCCACTAGGTCTTTCTTCTTATGTGTGTGATTCATTCACAGATCTCCTGACAGCGGAGAAATTGGCAGGAGGAGTGTGGGTCAAGAGAGATGGCTCAGCACTTAAGGCACTTGCCTGCAAAGCCTAATGACTGGGTTCAGTTCCCCAGTATCTATGTAAAGCCAGATGCACAAAGTGGCACCTGCACTGGAGTTCTTTTACAGAGGCTAAAGTCCCATTCTCTCTATCTCTCTTCTTTCTCCCTCTGCTTGCAAATAAATAAATTAAAGTTTTTTTTATAAAAGAGCCACATTTCTCAGCCTATTCTCCTGGCCTTACCATCTGCCACCCACAGGAAATCAGGCAAATTACTTAATGATCTGTGCTTCAGTTTCTCAGCTTGAAGCAGGTGTAGTGATCACACTTACATCAGTGCTGGTCCACTGAGCACCTGTGTGTATGTCTGAAAAAAGATCTGTCTGTACATAAGTACAGATGGCAGTTTAATGTGCATTAGGAAAATGGGATCCGACTTTCAGAAAAGTCTGCATGCTTAGCTAGGTTTAACCTCACTTCCCTTCTTCCCTGGCGGCCCCTGTCCAGGACCCAGTCTGTATAACCAGCTCAGGTAGCTTTATCATGCATGGTTCCTTTGTCCAATATTTAATTGTTCATTTAAAATACCCTGTGCATGGGATGGAGAGATGGCTCAGAGGTTAAAGGCGCTTGCTTGCAAAGCCTATACCCAGGTTCAATTCTCCAGTACTCACATAAAGCCAGGTGCACAAAGTGGTACATGTGCCTGGACTTCATTTGCAGTGGATGGAGGCCCTGGCATATCCATACTCCCTCCCTCCCTCCCTCCCTCCCTCCCTCTCCCTACCTGCTTGCAAATAAATGAAATATTTTTTTAAAAAAAACCATCATGCAGTAATCATGAGTGCATCATGGCTGCCGTGTTACTGACAAATGCTGAGGTTGGATATGGTTTGTTGCTTCCAGAACTCATGTTGAGGTTTACTTCCTCCCTGGAGCTAGCAGTGTTGGGAGGTGGAGCCAGTGGGAGGTGCTTGGGTGGACGTGGCCCCTCGTGGATAGGTCCATGCCCTGCTGCTGTTCTCATCAGGACTGGATTGGCTATCTCCTCTTGGTTAGTCACTTCCATGCGTTCACTTGGTCACACTTTCCCCATGAATTTAAGCACCTGACACCCACTCTAGAAGCAAAGCAGATGCTGGACCCATGGTTTTGAACTTGCAGACCTCAGAACTGCCCAGCCTCTGGCATTGTGGCATAGATCATGGGTAACTCCGGGGACACGAGAAATGCTAGCAGAGGGACCTATCATTCTGTCCTGTTAGAATGAACTCCTTTGAAGGAGGAATTGCTCACTGAAAGGTCTTTTCTGAATGAAACCCAGTGGAAAATATCTTAGGTCACCAATTGCAGGGGTATCAACAAGCTTGAGCTATAATGGAGGCTACAGTCTACTCTAGTTTGTGAAATGCAAGTTCATGTGGTTTGTATGTTTTGTGCCTCAAATTCGTTGGAAGGAATGTGAAGAAGGTAGAAACTTAAACGGATGTTGGTGTTTAGAGGTGGAGCCTTGGGCAGGGATCAGCTCCTCCTGTCTTCACAAAGGAACCTTGGTAGTATTTTAAGAAAGGGTGAAGACCAGGACATGTGCACACACGCATGCTCTCTCTCTCTCTCTCTCTCTCTCTCTCTCTCTCTCTCTCTCTCTCTCTCTCTCTCTCTCTCTTCCTCTTGTCATATGATCACCTGTGCTGTCTCAGGACTTGGCCAGCTGGAAGGCTGACAGCAGATGCAGCCTCTCAGCCTTAAACATCCAGAACCATGAGCCAAAATAAAATCTCTTCTTTATAAGGAATCCAGCCTCATGCAGTTCATTATAGTCACAGAGTACACTCATCTACAAGCATAGATTGGTTAATTACTCAAGGTGAACTCCCCAAAGCAAGACAGAGAACTTTTCTGCCCCAGAAGCTTCTGTGTCTGGTCCCAATGATCCTTCTCGCTTTTCTAAAAGACATTCTCCTTTTTGTCGACTTCCCTGCTCTTCTGAGCACTACATTGCTCAAGTCAAACCTTCTTAAAAAAATAGGTGACTCACATCGTGACTCTCCTGCCTTTATTCTGAGTTCCCTGCCATGCTTTATTTTCATTTGGTAATCTAATAACGTGTTTGGGTGACTTCTAGTTTTTTCTGACATGACTTGGATGCCTTCCTCCATGCCCAGTCCTGGTGATGTCCAACAGTTTTCTGGTTACTTTGGATTCTTTGCCAAAAATCCGTTATTAGAATATCAAACAGTGAAATCAATCGCTTCTTCAGACAGCGCTACAATAGCCACAGGACTGTGTGTACTTGGCAGAACCTCGGGGGCTAGTTCTTTGCCTGAAGCAGGAAGCCAAGGGTTGACCCCTTCTTCCTCTCTGTCATCTTTGCTAATGTCACTTGATTTGATGGCTGCCGAGTGCCAGTTCTAT